>JAWPHD010012767.1:0-73454 GCA_037043455.1 Cyrtodaria siliqua
ATGCCTTAGTTTTTTTAAAATCGAGTGAGAAATAAATATTTTACAGCCAAACACCTTTTCGATAGTGTTTTTAATAGTAATAGTGTGTTTGCAAGTGAAATTTTTATTTCTCAAACGATTTTAAAAAAGTAAGGTATTTTATTTTCCACTCAAATGTACGTTTCACAGACATATAACTTGTTTCCCCCCCCCCCCCCCCCCCCCCCCCCCCCATCAATGCATAATGTGCCCGACATCATTGCATAGAGTGCCCGAATTCATTGCATAATGTGCACGACATCATTGCATAATGTGTCGGATTTAAAATCGGTTACAATGCTGATATAACTTCTATATAGGAAACGCCATTCATGCATAGCTGACGTAACCATTATACGCAACAATTATACATTCCTTCTGTTGTTAAAATATGTAACTGCTATATCTATCGCATATAAAATAGTATAGTCAAACAGATTTTAGGCAATCCGATTATAAGCATTTAAACAGAAGATTAATCATCATTAAATCTGACTAGTCAGTCAATACACTCAAAATAAAACATATATACATCTTGGTAACTCTTTAAGAACCTAATCGTATGCACATAAATATGTCACTTTCAGCTTGAAAAGAGACACCACAACTTGTTAGCTCTTAAAGAAACTAACCCGCCAAAATAACGGCAATATTACACTAAAACCCGTTTATCAATACTCTAGCCAGGTGTTCAGGTCATATAATAATGTATTTGTGCAGATTAAAAGTAAATGTTTATCCACGGGTTATTATAAATACACGTGGATAGAGGAGCGTAGCTAGACCATTTTTCGTCATACTCAGGTATAAACGTAATACTAACAAATCATTAAAATTGCTGAGAAATGCACTATTATTGTTGTTCGTACGCAGCTGCGTATCTGCGTATAGGTGCCTGCGTGACATGAATTACCAGTTGGTAACTCTTAATTCGACGCACCATTTTTGGGGGTTGGCCTGGTTGGTTAAAGCCGTTCATATTGTGTCTATAGAGATTGAATTCTCAAAATAATTAAGTTAATGTTTTATAAAATATTCCATCACAAGGATGAAATTCCAATGCCTCATTATCTCCAACACCGTATCAGAATGACCAGACGCATACCCCGAATTCTCTCATACAAGTTCATACAAATACAAACTTCTACAAATTTTCTTTTTTTCCTCACACAGTCACCCTATGGAAATCGCTTCCTCATAGTAGTGCTGTCCTGCCAAACATAGATCTGTTTAGGCAGTCAGTCAGCCAGTTGAGTCACCATTGAGATCCGAAAGTTTTTGTTTTTAAACTCTTTTTTATTTCTCCTATTAACACTTCTTTACTTCACGTTTTCACTTAGATAGTCTTATCTATCTACTTTTAAATTTTCTCACTATTCTCACCGACAAACGCACATTTTCCTGCTTAAAATACCCGCGAGGGGAGTATAGCAGTAAATACAAATAAATAGATAATTATATCAGTGAACTAATACTCTTCTTAATTCATTGGTTATATATAAACGGTGTGCATCTGTTGTAAAATTGATGGCGGGATAGCTACTTTAAATTTGGCTACTTCTAATTTAGGTTTCACACTTCATTTTGGGACATTTGTTACTCTTTGTAGGGTAACTGTTTAAAAATTATGTACGACATAAGCAGCTAGTTGAGTCTATATTTGGATCATTTTAATTTAATCAATGTTAAGATTCATCACTCGTGAGATAAATAAGTCACATAATCCTCCACCCCCAACACGCCACCCACCCAATTTCCTTTTTACTTCGGATAGGATTTTCTTTGCAAAAGCTCTAGATTCGTTTTCTAACTCCTCTGTCGCGTTTGGTTCCTGTGTGTGACAGTCATGGAGTTTAATAAAGCTGTTTTTGGTGTAGTCAGCAACACTGTTGCCTTGATAATCTACCGCCATCAAATTTGCCCCGGCCTTAATCAGTATGTTCATACGTCTGTGTTTTGTCCGCTCATACTGCGCACACAGCATCAGTGGTGTTCGTCCCTGGTAATCCTCGAGATTGACGTCCGCTCCGTACGCGATCAACATCTCCATCGCCGGACACGTGAACCCGTCCATAACGGGTGATTCGACACAGTAGTGCAGAGGCGATTTGCCCTGAACATCCATCTGATTCGGATCAGCTTTATTGGATAATAACAAATAAAGTATCTCCAAAGCAGTATTGACGAGTTTCAAAACAACCCAGTGTATTACATGGGTAGTAAAATCACATGAATCTAAATATCTTATCCGTTTGATAATACCAGGCAATGGCCATTCCCAAGGCATTCTCATTCTATCTTGAAAAGATATCTCTGATTCAACACTTTCGGAGAAGCATTTGCATTTTAAGATACTTACACCAATCATTTGTGAAGAAAACAACAATCGGTGAATGGATGTATATCCAAGAATGTCAGAAATGTTTGGGTTCGCTCCATGTTTAAGTAACGCATCCACGATGTTTTGGGAACCGGTGCGACACCACCTACAACAATTGGATAACAACGTGACTCCAGTTATATCGAAATCGGTATTTACATCGAGGTAACCATGCTTAATTATATCGATGCACTTTTCTGCTACTTGTTCAATCTCTTTATCCGATTCTATTAGATCGAGAACACAACTTAACATCTTATTCTTGTCGTGTTCAATCCATATTCTCAGGCCGTGGAATAATTTCAATGATCGCAACTGCAAACAATAGTGTATTGGCATCATATCATGCATGTTGACTTTATTCCTCGATGCACCTTTTTGGACGAGCATATCGGCAAAATGACATATGACGTCGTCATTAAGAGTTGACCTTACTAGGTAATGTAACAAAGAATTGCCATCGTTGTCGTACGAAGTAGCGTCCACAGTATTCAGTATGAGTACTTCCACAGCATCTTGTAGTTCGACGGCTAGCGTGTTTTCCAGCAAGCACATTAATGGTGTTTTGCCACTTTTATCTTGCAAATCAGTACGGGCGTTGTGTGATAACAGTTCTAAAATTAACCAAATCAACTCGGCATTAAGTTTTTCCGTGCTAACTGAACTACGTTTGACTAAATGGTGCATTGCTGATTGTCCTGCGTTATCAATGGCGTTGACATTTTCACTGTATTTGATTAACCTAGATATAAATGCAGGTTTCAGTTTGTTTTGCTGGCAAGCCAGATGTAGAGGCGTTAGCCCCTCGTTATTGTGCACGTCTTTATACGTTATATTTCGAAAAACTTCATCTAAAACATCGACCAGCTCCCGATCATCATTGTCAGTAGATGACAAATAATGTAGCACTGTGTTATGGTCTGCATCTGTGTTCAATATTTTCTTATTTCTGTTGAATTTGAGTAGTGTTGAAAGTGTACGGAGTCTTCCCTTGGCAAACAGAATTCGAGGAAACTCATTGAGAGATACACCTAACATGTTAATGTTTACTTCATTCTTTGCTAATATATCTAACACAACAGCTGTATCATTATCAGTTTCGGGCAGATGTTCCGCACTAATGCCGTCCAAGTATAACGAAGACGAAATAAATCCTTCTTTGAAGAATAAATCCAGGGAGAGCGGGTATTTTAGAAGAATAACGTGCATTTCGAAGTCAGCGTGAAGAAAACTCCTCAATGAGGCTCGGTCGTACTTTTCAAGTAGCATTTCAATCACAGATATTTTCCATGTTTCATCTCTATCAATAGTTAAAACGTTTTTGAAAATATCCACCGCCATGTTGCATGGGAGATTTCCCTTTATTTTGTTGCACAATTTGGATAACAAATCCGTCCCAAAGCGAGTTGTTAAAGCGAAGGTCGTTTCATCGATGCTGATGAAATCCATGTGTTCAATGATAGCGTTTGCTATTTTTTCTTTAACACGGTCTTTACCTGAACTGTTACAACAGTGGTTAAGTACTGACATTCCCGTATTATCGACATCAGCAATGGATGCACCATTTTCAATGAGATATCTGAAAAACTGTTCACTACATCTCTCGTTTTTCACAGCCACCATAAGAGGTGTAACACCATCTTTATCAGGCGCATTTATCTGGCATTTATGTTTCAAGCAAACGTGTAACACGTTTTGTTTTGTTTGGTCGTCATATGGCGTCTCTGCGATGTAGTGTATAGCATTTCTATATCTTTTATCTTTAACTGTCACGTCCAGGTCACGTTTAAGGAGAGCATCTATGTTTTCCACTAAGTTGTAGATATTTTCGCATATAAAATGCATTACAAGAGTTGAACCCTTTGCATCTCTCATATATGGATTAGCCCCATTTGCAAGAAATAAGTCCATAATCATGCTGTGATGAGCGTATGTAATAGGAGATCTCCCTGCATTGTCCAAATGATTGATATCCACGTTTGACTTTAGAAGAAGCGTAATTATTTCATTAGCTGCCTCCCGAGATGGCAAATCATTACATTTAGCTAAATAATGAAAACTGTTCTTTCCTTCCTTGTCAAAAGCATTTTCAATTGATGTAGTCGTTATAAGTTTAGGAGCAAGATTACAACTCGGGAAATTGCGTAATACATTTAACAAAGGAATTCGTCCAAGTTTGTCCGGTATGTTAGTGTCTGCGCCAGCTGTTACTAACTCCTCTGCAAGTTCTATGAAGACCAATTCGCTGGTGTTGTCCGATAAAAGCATATTCATCGGAGTCTGGCCATCGTCATCTTGGGCGTTTAAGTCTAGTCCGTGTTTTATTAGGCACTGAAGCAATTTGGAATCCCCCCAACAGGGACAATGACCGTTGTGTCCTTGTGCAAAGTGCAATATAGTTCGATTTCTAAACCGGATATTGACGTCAGCACCGTACTCAACCATTTTGTCTACAATACATGCATTTAGACGACAGGTAAGGCACATATATATCAATACCGGCATCTTCTCAGTTGTTTCATCCTTGACATTTAACAAACGCACTGGGTCACTGAAGTTCTTACATTCCTCATTCAGAAGTACAAATGTAGCAATGTCATGTACAGTGTGAATAGGATTAACGACTGGAATGATTTTATATAAGGGTTCACTAAATGGATCGGAATTTATTATCCATATCGACCATTGCCACAGACAACAAAAATATTGATTGTATTTCTCACCACCTAACATTTGCAGTTCTGGGTACTTGTACCCCTTAATATAATGGGATTGTCTTGCACCTAAGGATTTAATATGTTCTAATATGAATTGAACAGTGTCTAACGAGCCAATATCAACTGCCACGGACAATATACTCTTGCCTTGTGTGCTTATTTTAAAAACAGAGGCTCCTAAGTCAAGTAGAAATCTTACATTCCTTATATTACTTTTTCTAACAGAACAATTCAGTGGTGTATAAAAAGGGTCTAATGACATTTCGATTTTCAAACATCTTTCTATATCAAACTGATCATATAAGAGATTCGCTTCCCTGTACTCAAAGTCTATATCAGCTCCATTATCAATTAAAAATCGAAGTACGCGACTGGAACATTCCGCATAACATGCGAACACAAGGGCTACAGATAACTCATAAATGCCATCTGTAGATTTAAAAAATGTCTTAATTTCTGTTGCATTTAGAATTGCCAAAACAGCGTTTTCCTTTTTGTTTAGCAAGAGAAAGGAAATCAAACCAGCTGATCTAAACTCATTTTTCAGAATAGACCACAAACTGAATGGAACCTTTTCATTCGTCTCTGTCTTGGTGACATATCTTAACCAACTGTCTACGAAACTAAGGTCATCCCATGCTTGAAATTTACACACAAGAGAACAATTGTCTTTATGTAGTTCTTCTGTAATGCGCTCAACAAGATTAGCCGTACATGATCTAGGTAGGATAACTACGTCTTCGTGTTGCAATGGCTTGTATCCATAACATTTTGCTTTCTCGGAGAGAAAGTTTAAATCTAGTAATTGTATGGCGTACTTCGGCTGAGATTTTGTCACAACGATTGAAACTATTTCTTGAATGGAATCATGTTTAAACACAAATACATCGTCGTCTATTTCTTCGATAAAAACACCAGTTTGCACTTTGAAAGCGTCAGCGATATCTTGTATCGGTGTATTTGCATTTAACCGTGCTAGTTTGAATGCGTTTAGCAACATCTTTGAATTGCTTGATGCTAAATCCTCTAATGCACCTACATCGACTTCGTTCTGTTCTGAT
Source organism: Cyrtodaria siliqua (assembly GCA_037043455.1). NCBI lineage: Eukaryota > Metazoa > Mollusca > Bivalvia > Adapedonta > Hiatellidae > Cyrtodaria > Cyrtodaria siliqua. The sequence continues at coordinate 6,177 of JAWPHD010012767.1, forward strand.
AACAAACATAAAATCAATACACAATACTTTTCTTTTTCATAGTCATATAAATACTGTATTTCCTTTTCTAAAAACAAAATTGGTGTTTCAAAGAACTCGATTCCCTTTTCCCTAAGAACTACATTTGTGCAAAAGAGTTCGACACAGAGCGGAAACCCGTATGTTGAATCTAAATGTCGTACTGACAATCGTAAAGATTCATCAAATTCAATACTATAATGCTTACTATACCTACTCAACATTTCTTCTTTCTCTTCTGGTAAAAGGGCATTTACATATTTCGTTAAGTCGACGACAAATAGTCGACCAAATTCTTTAAACCGTCCTACCTTGGAAGAAATTTGAGACAATATATATTTTCTTGTTGTACAAACAACTTTCAAATCACCATTTCGTTCTTCAACAACTTTCTCCATCAATCCTAGGAGAGACATCCAATCGTTTAACCTTCGCTCGTCAACACTTAGGGACCCAAACATATCGTCTATCATGACAATTTGTTTGTGGGAATGTTTACTCTTTCCTTCTACCATTGCTTTCCAATCTTCAACTGAACACACCAGAACTGGAGTGTAACCTCGCTTTGATTGCTCTAACACCACATGATGTGCCATCGTCGACTTTCCATCTCCGGGATTTCCAGATATCACCACCCAATTCCGATCCTCCAAAACGTCTATTACTTCAAGATATGCTTTTGTTTTAACATACAGATGACTCTTTCTCTTATAGTTTTCAAAAACAGTTTGAATTTGATCTGTAAAAAAGAAACATAAAGCAAAATGATGTAAAAAGCGTATGAAAGTAGAAATTTGGAAATCGCCGAAAACGGTTAATACAAAGAGTATTGCAGTCTGAGTGATTGGGTCTACGGTAGTGAAAAATGCGAGCTACCGTTCACGCCCTGTAACCCTGGGTTGAGCATAACTCAATATTTAAAATGTCAATAGGGCGAGATTTCAGCCATCCCAAAGATGGTATGCATATGACCGTGATCATGTAAAAAAATCACAGAAATTGAAGAAAAATAAACCTTTGAAATACGGGTGAAATGGGATATTAAATGACTGAAGTTATAGAGAGGACAACGTAAACCAAAAATCAACATGATAAAACAGACACTTGATAATACACGCCTGGCATAATTTCATTGCGGCTGATTGAATGAAGACAAATAACAATAACAAATAAAACATATTAAAAAGCTCAAATAAGATCATTTGTTATTTTGTTTTAGTACATGGTATGTCACATTACCCGAATAAGACACGTGTAAAACACCACACCCAAGCAAGTGTAAGCTTATATCTTAGTGTTGTGTTCCCCTTAGACCGATCAGTGGTAAGCATGGCAAAACGGAAATTACCTATAGTTTAAGGAAGTCATCGTTGCAGTTCATATGCCATAAGGAGAGAGAGAGAGAGAGAGAGAGAGAGAGAGAGAGAGAGAGAGAGAGAGAGAGAGGTAACTTTTAGATGATACAAAATAACAGTAAATTCATACAAAGGGGATACAAGTTAGAGTTGCACAAGCGATATATGATATTTTGTTTGATAATGAAATACTGTGGTCGGCAATGACCACGGCTGTTGGTGCCAATGAGAAATATCCGATCTAAGGCACCACCAGTTATACATTAACTCGCCTTTTGGTGGAAGAAGATATAAAAATCGAACTAGAAAAGTAGCATTCACGGACGACAGTCAACCACAAACATCACAAACACACAAGGGTTGACAATAGGGCTACCACCTCGGAACGGTCAGTGGCAAAACATGCCGCTGGGGATTTAAACCAGGTTCCCGGGTGCACCAAACCTCACTCTAACCCTATTGTCACCCCAATAAACGGGACAGTGTAAATAAAAATATCCCCTCTAGGTTATAATCTCTAACAAACAAGGCAGCGTTAATAGGCAAAGTGCATCCCTTGGAAGCAACAAATACAAACAAATACAAACAAGAGATAAAAGTGACAGACTCTGTTTCATGAGAGGTAATGTGAAGTGCAACACCTCTCACGCCTCCTAGCACCGGCTTAAGCACATAAATGATCATGTATATATCATATATATATAATATAAAAAAGCAGCCTATAAAGCCACAAAGCAAGTACTCAGTGACTTGGCAGAAGCAAGAGCAACAAGAGAACAAATCGTTAAGGGTACGACGGTACCGTTAAGGAGATCTATGTGAAGAAGTACAATTTATTTTTCAAATATAATCACAATAACAATATAACAAATCAAAACAGATAATTAACGAACCTCGCGAACTACTCCTTGAACTATAATTACCTTTAAAGTTGTCATAACTGGCATCACCATCTTGCCGAATGTTATGAATTTCTACCTTCTCAGCAATTGTGATATTCTTTGAATCTTTGACAATAGTTGATTTGGACACTGAGGCAGTAGATGAGGAAAGGGTCATCAGATGACCTGTATAGAAGAAACGGTTATCAAACAAATCATCAGTCAGGCGTTAATATGTTTAGTGATTGTCTATGTGGTGGCATTTGTGTTTAATTTAAACAATACGCGTCAATTTAGTTCATATGTACAATAAATCAAGAACATGGCAAGTTTTGAGCTCTAAAGCTCTAAAATTGAGCAATTTTTGTTAAAACTGATAAGCGACCACTTTTAAAGCGTTTTAACATATTCAAACATAATGCAAGAGGTCCAAAATGGCCTGGTCTTTGCAAAGATGAAATATTGTCAAACAAGCTTATAATTTCATAACAGAATTAGATCATTCAGTCGATGGCGCGCCATTGCAAATTTCCGCGCACACCTTCAAGTGTTCATGCACAGCAAGCGTATACATGGTTTTAGGGTGGGGATCTCAACCGCTTTCAAGTTATGATCAAGGGGCTATGTTCCCATGGCTGGGAATGGACCCCAGGGCCAAAGCTGGTTGAATGGTTGTATCCTTCTGTAATGCCCAATACGTTTATATATGGCTTTAGGGTGGGATCTCAACAGTTTCCCAGTTAAGACCTAGGGGTTGTATCCCCAGGGGTGGGGATAGACCTTAGGGTCGATGCTGGTTGGATAATGTATCCGTCTGTTCATGCTCAGTAAATGTATAACTGCCGTTTCACAGAAGAAAATCTTTTAAGGTTTTTCCTTTTACAATTCTATTAAAATGTGACGGCGGGGCAAGATTTAACCAAAGAGTCACCATTTGAGAAAAACTGGTAAGGGACCATCATCTTTTGCTACATGAAATATAAGAAAGCTCGGTGCCTTGTGGTTTCAAAGAAGATTTTTAAAATGTTTCCTTAAGTAAGTCAATGTAAAACATGCGACATCTGGGACTAAATTTGACAGGTTCACCATTTGAACAAACTTGGTAGAGGACCATCAGTTTATAGTAAATGCAAAATATTAAACTTCTGGCTCTTGCAGGTGCAGAGAAGAATATGTTTTAATTTCCCACTCATATACGTCTATGTAAAACATGTAACACTTGGGGTGGGCCAAATGTGACCACAGGGTCGCTATTTGAACAAACTTGGTAGACGACCATAAACTATTGGTAAATACAAAATATTAAAACTCTGGCTCTTGTAGTTTTAGAGAAGAAGATTTTCTAGCGTGATGCTACATGTTATATTTGGCAAATCTTTGCCTTGTGGTTTCAGAGAAGAATTTTTAAGTATTGCCCTTTATAAGTCTATGTAAAACAAGTGACCCCTGGGGCGGGCCAAATTTGACTGGTGTCACCATTTGAACAAACTTGTTATAGGACCATAAACTTATATTAAATGCAGAATATTAATCCTCTGGCTCTTGTAGTTTCAGTTAAGAAGTTTGAAACAAAGTTTTACCTTTATAAGTCCATGTAAGGAAATATGAAAAGATCGGACAGTGAAAGTAGCATACACGGAGGACAGTCAACCACAAAGAACAGAAACAAACACGCAAACAGACAAACAAGAAGGCAAAAGTAATAATAAATGCAAATGACATCACAAACACAAAAGGGTTGACAATAGGGCTACCGCATTGGAACGGTCAGTGGCAAAGAAGGCCACTGGGGGGTTTAATCCGGTTCTAGGGTGCACCAAAGCTCACACTTACCCTACTGTCATCCCATTAAACAGGACAGAGTAAATAAAGAAATCCCCGCCATGATTTAATCTCTAACCAACAAGGCATCATCAATAGGCAATATAAGTAAAACACAAACATGTTCGTGTAAATATAATACAAAACAAGAGGGCCAAGATGGCCCTAAATCGATTACCTGAGTACTGGCACAATATCAAACGATTCTTCGACATATTATGGTCATATACAATCTGTGCAAGTTTGGTTAAGATTGTTCAAGAAATGTGGGCTCTGTTGTGTATAACAACATTGATATAAAGACACTGACAAAGTTTGGTAAATATCAAATACAAAATGAAGGTGCTAGAGTGTAACACCTTGGGCACGGCCAAATGTGACCCCAGGGCTACATGTAATATATGAGAGCTTTGTGGTTTCAGAGAAGATTTTTTAAAAGTTTATCCCTATACAAGTCTATGTAAAACATGACCCCTGGGGTGGGGCCAAATGTGACCCCACGGTCACCATTTGAACAAACTTGGTAAAGGACCATAATACTATAGTAAATGTAAAATATTAAACATATGGCTCTTGTAGTTCCAGAGAAGAAGACTTTAATGTGTTTCCTATATAAGTCTATGTAAAACTGTGACCCCCGGGGCGCGGCCAAATTTGACACCAGGGTCAAATTTGAACAAACTTGGTAGAGGACCATAAGCTTATAGCAAATGCAAAATATTAAACCTCTGGCTCTTGCAGTTCCAGAGAAGAAGATTTTTTTCAGTTTTTCCCTATACAAGCCTAAGTAAACTGTGATCCCCGTGTCGGGGACAAATGTGACACAAGGGTCACCATTTGAACAAAATTGGTAGAGGATCATAAGCTTATAGTAAATGCAAAATATCAAACCTCTGGCTCTTGTAGTTACCGAGAAGAAATTTAAAAAAATAAAAAATCTTATATAAGTCTATGTAAAACTGTGACCCTCGGGGCGGGGACAAATTTGACCCCAGGGTCACCATTTGAACAAACTTAGTAGAGGACCATAAGCTGATGCTACATGTGATACATGAGAACTTTGTGCCATGTGGTTCCAGAGAAGAAGAATATTTCAGTTTTTCCCTATACAAGCCTATATAAAACTGTGACCCCTGGGGTGGGGCCAAATGTGACCCCACGGTCACCATTTGAACAAACTTGGTAAAGGACCATAAGAGTAAAGTAAATGCAAAATATTAAACCTATGGCTCTTGTAGTTCCAGAGAAGAAGACTTTAATGTGTTTCCTATATAAGTCTATGTAAAACTGTGACCCCCGGGGCGCGGCCAAATTTGACACCAGGGTCAAATTTCAACAAACTTGGTAGAGGACCATAAGCTTATAGCAAATGCAAAATATCTGGCTCTTGCAGTTCCAGAGAAGAAGATTTTATTCAGTTTTTCCATATACTAGCCTAAGTAAACTGTGACCCCCAGGGCGGGGCCAAATGTGACCCCAGGGTCACCATTTGAACAAACTTGGTAAAGGACCATAAGCTTATAGTAAATGCAAAATATCAAACCTCTGGCTCTTGTATTTTTCGAGAAGAAGATTTTTTAAGTTTTTCCCTATACTTGTCTATGCAAAACATGTGACCCTTGGGGCGGGGTCAAATGTGACCCGAGGGTCAAACAAACTTGGTAGAGGACTATAAGCTGATGCTACATGTAATACATGAGAGCTCTGAGCCATGTGGTTCCAGGGAAGAAGATTTTTTTCAGTTTTTCCCTATACAAGCCTATGTAAAACTGTGACACCCAGGGTGGGGCCAAATATGACCCCTGGGTCACCATTTGAACAAACTTGGTAGAGGACCATAAGCTTATAACAAATGCAAAATATTAAACCTCTGGCTCTTGCAGTTTCAGAGAAGTAGATTTTTTAAGTTTTTCCCTATACATGTCTATGCAAAACATGTGACCCTTGGGGCGGGGTCAAATGTGACCCGAGGGTCACCATTTGAACAAACTTGGTAAAGGACCATACGCTTATAGTAAATGCAAAATGTAAATGCAAAATATCGAACCTCTGGCTTTTGTAGTTTTCGAGAAGATTTTTTTTAGTTTTTTCCCTTTATAAGTCTATGTAAAACTGGGGCGGGGACAAATTTGACCCCAGGGTCACCATTTGAACAAACTTAGTAGAGGACCATAAGCTGATGCTACATGAAATACATGAGAGCTCTGTGCCAGGTGGTTTCAGAGAAGAATTTTTTTTAAAGTTTTTTCCTATATGTCTATATGAAAAACATGCAAAATCTCAATATACACAATTTGGATCCCCGGGGCACGGCCATTTTTGACTCCGGGGACTTCATTTGAACAAACTTGATAGTCTAGGCATTGGCGATCATTTTTAAAAAAAAACTGTTGAAATCTGTCTAGCGGTTCTGGAGAAGAAGATTTTTTAAGGTTTCAACTATATATGGTAATGGTGGCCATCTTGAATGTCGCACTGACCTAATTTTAACAAATCTAAAAAGCATTTATCCAAGGATCCTCCATGTGAAGTTTGGTCAAAATTAGCCAAGCGGTTTCTGAGGAGAAGTCGTTTGAATAAAAGTTAACGACAACGGACGGAGGACGGACGACGGACGACAGACGACGGACGCAGAGTGATCCCACTAGATCCCACTTCGGCTCAGGTGATCTAAAAACAATAGCCTAGAAAGCCACAATGAAGGTACTCAATGACTTGGCAGAAGCTAGAGCAACAAGAGAATAAACCATTAAGGGCACGACAAGAAATATCATAGACAAACATCAAATGGGCTTTAGGTAGGCGTCACCATAGGGTCCACAGCCTGTCCGGTCATCGTACAATTAAAAAGGAAAGCATAGTGGCGAACTGTAAAAGGGTCCACCAAGTCAGGTTGTGATAGTCCTTGTCGCAGAAGAGTCCTTAAATTACTTTTATATTTGGAAAGAAGATCAGGGTTACGATAATAAAAGTTTGCAAAGGTTTTACGAAGTTTATGATAACGGTAACTCTGATTGAGTAGCATTTTAGGTATACAAAGATTACGAATATTAAAGTCCTCAACTCGAGTACAAGCTCTTGAAAAACGAATGAGTTGAGACACATACATCCCATAAGAAGTTGCTCGGGGAACATCCCCATCCAAGTGGGGATAATTAACAATGTCAAAATTAAAATCATCTCTCTTGTCATAGATTTTGCTAATTATTTCACTATTTTCAATCGAGTGATCTAAATCAAGAAAAGAAGCGTTATTATCAGATATATTAGCTTTGTTAAACTGAAGTTCTTTAGGATAAATATTATTAACCATAGTTGGAAAGAAAGGGTTTCTTGTGACCCCTGCGACGGTCCAAATATGACCCCGGGGTCACCATTTGCACAAACTTGGTAGAGGACCATAATCTTATATTAAAAGCAAAATATTAAACCTTTGGCGCTTGTAGTTTCAGTAAAGAAGATTGAAACAAAGTTTTCACTATATAAGTCCATTTAAATCTCTGTCCCCTGGGCGGTCCAAATGTGACCTCAGGGTCACCATTTGAACAAACTTTGATATTGTTAATTATCCACATTTAGATGGGGATGGTCCCAGAGCTAGTGCTTATGGAGTCTTTGTTTCTCAACTTATTCGTTTCTCTAGAGCTTGTAGTCGTGTCGAGGACTTTAATATTCGTAATATTTGTATAACTACAAAGCTGCTCCAGCAGGGCTACCGTTACCATAAACTTCGAAAAAACTTTGCAAAATTTTGTTATAGTAACCCTGATCTACTTTTAAATGATACGAACATAATTTAAGAACTCTTTTGCGACAAGGACTATAACAACCTGACTTTTATGGTGATGTGATTTACAAACTTCGTAAGATCCTTCGTCATAATCACTTTGATACAATCTTTATTAAACTTCTCATTTTGGAACATACTGCATATTTAGTGGATGGCCCATTTACAGTTTTCCCTTATGCTTTCCTCTTTAAGTGTGCGATGACCGGACAGATTGTGGACCCTATGATGACGTTTACCTAAATCTTTATAGGACGGTAGCGTTTGATATTTGTCTTTAATCTTGTCTTTTAGTAGCCTTAACGGTTTGTTCGTTTGTTGCTCTGGCTTCTTGTGATTATATTTGAATAATAGATTGTACTTCTTCACATAAATCTCCTTAACGGTACCATTGTACGTTTGACGGTTTGTTCTCTTATTGCCCTGGCTTCTGCCAAGTCACTGAGTACTTACTTTGTGGCTTTCTAGGCTTTTTGTATATTATATATACATGACCATTTATGTGTTTTACTTATATTGCCTAGTAATGCTGGTGTCACAAAATGTCACGGGTAGAGCGTACTGGTCGTATATAGCTCTTGTATCGGTTACACCCAAAATCTATTGTTCGAGTTGAAACAATTTCACAATATTCATGATCTATTCATGTAACACGTAAAAGCGTGCATATTTTAAGTGGCCGCCAGAGAGGCCGTGTCATAAGTTTAGTTTTATGCTAATGCATGTAAACGTATAGGTATATTTTCCTTAAACGGCAAAATTGTATTAGGGCCTCTCGTGTAGATTCAATACTGTAGATTTAGCCACGTTTGTCACGGACTGAACGGGGGAAATAATGATTTGGGCGTAATGTTTGCTATAAAACCCATTGTCTTCTAGCTATCGCCGGGATCATCGATAGTACTTTGTTGGAACAGAGATTGGACGGCAAATTTCACAGGCAACATGTGCCTAAGCCATCCAGGATATAAGCCATCCAGGATATAAGCCATCCAGGGTTGGAAATAAGCCATCCAGGATATAAGCCATCCAGAGTTGGAGTAAGCCATCTAGGTTTGGATATCCAGGAGTGGAGCTAAGCTTTCACGACTAACGTTACAAGCGGTGGAGACGGTCCCCGTACCTGCGCAGCCAGGTTTTACTAACGACAACCCCCGGGACACAAGGTGGGCCCGTTACCAGTCCTCACTGGAGGAATATCATTCACAATCTCAGTGGAGATTAACTATCATTGCATCGCGTCATCAACCCTTACAGAAGGCATTTGATGACAATCATCCATTGAATTCGCGCATCATCATCTTCATGAGCTCTCGCGCATCACAGTTATCGCGCTAGATCAACTTTGTTATAGCTTTAACAACACTTTAGTGTCTTAGACATTCAGTATTTATAACAATACTAAGAACGTCTTAAACGTTCAGGAGAACATTCTTTTCATAGTTCATTTGTGTATTCGCTTGTTTTTTTAGATAATTGTATATATATTAAACATATTTTAAAAGTTGCATTAAACTTATGTAAATGCATTCACCGTCATTGATTCTTTCCTGAGTTAGCCCAACCACTAAGGTCATCCTGTGTTTGTTTGTTTACACTGTCCCATTTATTGGGATGACAACTGGGTAAGAGTGAGGTTTGGTGCACCATAGAACCTGGTTTAAACCCCCAGCGGCAATTTACCTCTGACCGTTTCAAGGCGGTAGCCCTATTGCCAACCCCTTTGTGTTTGTGGTGTCTTATCTTGCCTTTGAGTCATCTTTAAAGTCGTTCTTTGTTTCTGTGTGTGTTTGTGGTGGACTGTCGTCCTTGAATGCTACTTTTCCTTTCGATTTTTATATCTGCTTTTGCTGGAGGACCATAAACTGATGCTACATTTAATACATGAGAGCTCTGTGCCTTGTTGTTTCAGAGAAGAATATTTTTAAGGTTTTTCCAATAATAGTTTATGAAAAACATGCAAAATCTCCATTTACAAACTTTGTACCCACGGGCACGGCCATTTTTGAACTTGGGGACTTTATATAAACTTGAAAGCCTAGGCGTTGGCAATCGTTTAAAAAGAAAAACTGTCGAAATCTGTCCAATTGTTCTTAAGAAGAAGATTTTATGTTTCGAACTTTTATTATAATGGCGGCCATCTTGGATGTTGCGCGAAGCTAATTTCTATTGTTCGAAAATTGGCCAAGCGGTTTCTGAGGAGAAGTCCTTTGAAGGCTAACGAAGGACGGACGACAGACGGAGAACGGACGGACGATGCACGAAGAGTGATCCCAATAGATCACCTTGGAAGTATACCACCGACAAATATTACATAAAGTACGACTCGATTCCTACCTAATGTTGACCATTTTTTATGACAAGTAAAACATGGATTGAATTCTAAATCGACAAGGTACTTACAAGATGACAGTTAACATATTATTTCAGTATGTTTATCTTCCTTTCAAGAATAGACCCAACCCTAAATATTCTAAGATTCTTCCTTCAAGATTTTCGACTTCGTCGTATGCATTGGCTTTTAACGGCCAAAAGAAATACAAACGCAGATATTTTGAATGTATCTACAAAACTCTTAAATACTAGATTACCTACCAACCGTTGGCCGTCTTCCAACTGCCATAGCGTTACTTGTTGGCAGATGTACCAGTGTGTGGCGTGTATCACGAGACTCCTCGTCTGAGGATATATCCTCGTCATCTGAGTCCGAATCCCAGGCAATTGTGGGAACATAACTATAATAGATAAACATGATGCGTATGGATAAGAGCATTTCGTTGTCCGATTGATTACACAATAGCACTAGATCCTCATATATCGTATGCAGAGGTTTACCACATTACCCTATCAAAGACAAGCTTATTGCTCTCATTCAAACAACGTTCGCTAGAGAACATTTCGACTATGTGGACTTGCCAAGAAGTTTGTGAAGCACTTATTTAACTATTAGATAATATTTTCATCAGGTATGGAACTGCTGTTGATAGACAAAGTGCTGGTATCCCATTGTCGCAGATTTGTTTTTTTATTTCTATGAAATATATTTCATAAACTCAGGCAGATGTAATTGAAGGTTTTAGTGACACCTCTCGGTATCTGGATGACATACTGAATATTGACAACTCTTTCTTTTCTACTATGGTAAACACTATCTATCATAAATAACTTCAACTCAGCAAAGAAATATAAAAAGATCGGACAGGGAAAGTAACATTCAAGGAGGACAGTTAACCGCACAACACAGAAACAAACACGCAAACAGACAAACAAGAAGGCAAAAGTAATAATAAATGCAAACGACATCACAAACACAAAAGGGTTGACAATAGGGCTGCCGGTTCTAGGGTGCACCAAACCTCACACTTACCCTACTGTCATCCCATTAAAACAGGACCGTTTAAATAAAGAAATCCACGCCAATATCTAATCTCTAACCAACAAGGCAGCATCAATAGGCAATATAAGTAAAACACAAATCTGCTCGTGTAAATATAATACAAAAACAAAATAGCCTAGAAAGCCACAATGAAGGTACTCAATGACTTGGCAGAAGCCAAAGCAACAAGAGAATAAACAATTATGGGCACGACAAGAAAGATAATAGACAAACATCAAACGCCACCATCCCAATGGGCTTAGGTAGGCGTTATCATAGGGTCCACAGCATGTCCGGTCATCGTACAATTAAAGAGGAAAGCATAGTGGCGAACTGTAAAGGGTCCACCACCAAGCATACAGTAAGTTGCAAAATGATAGGGTCATAACCTCTTTTGATAAACATTTTAACATGTTTAACAAAGATAGTATGAAAGTGATCATGACCAAGAATCTTACGAAGTTTATAAATTACATCACCATAGAAGTCAGGTTGTGATAGTCCTTGTCGCAGAAGAGTCCTTAAATTACTTTTATATTTGGAAAGAAGATCAGGGTTACGATAATAAAATTTTGCAAAGGTTTTACAAAGTTTTTGGTATCGGTAACCCTGATTGAGTAGCTTTTTAGTTATACAAAGATTACGAATATTGAAGTCCTCAACTCGAGTACAAGCTCTTGAAAAACGAATAAGTTCAGACACATACACCCCATAAGAAGTTGCTCGGGGGAACATTCCCATCCAAGTATTATTAACCATAGTTGGAAAGAAAGGGTTGTTAATGTTCAATATGTCATCCAGATACCGAGAGGTGTCATTAAAGGTTTCAATAACATCTGCCTGGGTATCTGGTGAAAGACTCAACATGAAATCTCTTTCATAGCAAAATAAAAACAAATCTGCGACAAGTGGTGCACAGTTCATACCCATAGGGATACCAAGAATTTGTCTATAAACGTCGTACCTGACGACAATATTATCTTATAGGAAGATGAATGCTTCACAAACGTCATAGCAAGTCCACATATTATACTTGTCTAAACTGTCGTTAGTAAAAAACGCTTTAATATTATTACATGCCAAAAATGTAGTATTTTCTCTAGCGAATGTTTTTTGAGTAAGAGAAATTAGCTTGTCTGTAATAAGGTGATGTGGTAAGGTTGTATATAGTGTAGAGAAGTCATAAGTGCTTATGATGAAACTTGACCTTTATTGAAAATGTTATCAAGAACGTCTCCTGAATTTGTTATAGACCAAAATAAATTAATCCCAGAGTTGTCATAAGTTTTATCACAATATAGTTTAACGTGATCTTTAACGGCAGTAAGACAAGAAGTTAAATGTTTGGAGATGTTTGTTGTGGTGCAGGCACTAGAATTCGAAATAAAGCGAGCCTTATACGGATTTTTATGTAATTAAGGAATCCAGTACATAGTATGCAGTTTATTTTGCTTATCGTTTACACCAGCCATGAAAGTAGTGCACCGAGTGATATGTACAGAAACAACATCATCCTCAGTAGAATTAACTGTAGTATACGAATTGGTGCTGCTGAGTTCCAGAGATAAAACATTGACGTAATGTAGGCGTCAAACAATAATTACATTATTAGCTGCTTTATCTGCAGGAACTAAAACAAATATATTATGAAATTCCTGAATTCCCGATTTTAGGTCTCGGAGGAAGTAAAGAAGAGGGGTTAGCATTATAAAAGTTAATACGTGTATCTATAATATTAAGAATCTACTTTTCCAAGTAGAAAGCGAGTTTGGGTTCGCATGTTCTCTACGACACCATTTATACTAAAATCTTCAATGGAGTGGGCGATCTGGGCACGACAGGCATTATAATCAATAGTTGAAGGTGATCTATATTTAGGACCTTTCGAAAACAAATGTCGAATACGTTTATCAACAATATCAAAATTACCAGTGATGACATGTCCTGCTGGAGCATAGCAAAATGTTGATGTATTGCATTCACATTCCTTAGGAGTATTATGTACTATATCAAGGTCAGAAACTATTTTGTTGTAGTTGAAAATAATATTTCTAATAGGCTTTTTATACTTATAACAAATTACATGACTTTCGGAATTTTTGAAATATTTTGGGATAGAATCAACTACATGAGTACAATGTATCTTGAAAAATACTAGGCATGTCAATGCAATCAATACATTTATTAATATATAGTAGTTTTAGAAAATGCCTGACGTGTTCAGACTCCTAGTCAATATTGGGTCGGAGAACATGTTGAGTGAAGCTTTGAACTATGGAAGCAATGTTATACCAGGGATCTGTACGAATGAAAATTGTATCGGCGTCCTCGTTAATATTTCTGAATCAGTCACTTCTTTTCCAGATTTACATCGCTCTATTAAAATGGAGAAATACTTAACAACATCTATGACAAGAGAGATGATTTCAACTTTGATAATATTAGTTATCCCTCCACTTAAATGGAGACCTTCCACCACTTACATGGAGATGTTCACCGAGCTATTTCTTATGGATGTCTATGTTTCTCAACTTATTCGTTTTTCTAGATCTTGTAGTCGAGGTAAGGACTTTATTATTCGTAATGTTTGTATTTAATTCAAAACAAAATAACTCAAAGGGGATGTTGTTTAACCAAGAGCACTATTTGTATAGAGTTTGTTTCAAGACTGTAGATCAAATAGTTCGTGAATAACAGCCGGGAAGGCATTTATCATGATCAGGTCAACGTGGCCTTGACATTTGTCCTACTAAGGTTAAAATCGACAGGGGTTGTTGTTTTAACATAGGTAATATTTCTGTAAAATTTCAAAATTGCAGAAAATGTCTTAAAATTCAGTTATTGTCAGATCAATGTGACTTTGGTGACCTACTGAACCTAAAGTAATAGGAATCCTCCTCTCACCAAGGACAATGTACGTATGAAGTTTAATAAGTGTGGGTATCATATTTCTGGGATTGTCATTTGGAAGTGTATGTCCATATGAGGACATGGTGACCTTGACCTTTGACCTACTATACCCAAAAGCAATTGGATCCTCCTCTCACCAAGGGCAATGTATCTACAAAGTTACATGAGTGTTGGTATTATACTCCTGCAGTTATCGCTTGGACTATGTACTGGTGACATTGACCTTTGACCTAGTGATCCCAAAAGCAATAGGGTTCCTCCTTTGACCAACGGCAATTTACCTATGAAGTTTCAAGAGTGTGAATTTGTGGTTTCAAAGTTATTTGTCGGAATCTGTATTTCCATATAAGGTCATTGTGACCTTGAACTTTGGCCTACTGATCTCAAAGACAATATGGGTCTTTCTCTTGCCAACGTCAATGCACATTTGAAGTTTCATCAGTGGGGGTGTTATGGTTTTGATGTTATCGCGTAGAATGCATACTACAATATAAGGTCATAGCGACCTTGACCATTGACCTACTAACCCCAATGAAACAAAATTCTGCCTATCATCAAGGGCAATGTACCTATAAGGGTTCATGGGAGTAGATGTTATAGTTTCGAAATTATCGCATAAAATGCCTATTTCCATAAACATGTCATGGTGACTTTGACTTTTGACCAACTGACCCCAAAAGCAATAAGTTTTTTTCTCTCTCCAAATGCAATATAACTATGCAATTGTAGGAGTGCGGGTGTTAAAAGTTATCGCGAGGAATGCCTATTTCATATAAGGTCATAGCCACATTGACTTTGACCCAAGGAACCAAAATCAATAGGGTTCCTCCTCTCACCAAAGGCATGTTTGTGCGGAATGCATATTTTCATTATATGGTCGCTGTGATATTGACCTTTGACCTATTGACCCTAAAACAATGGGCTCCTTCTCTTATCTAGGACAATGTACCTATGAAGTGTTATGAGAGTAGGTGTTACGGTTTTGAAGTTATTGTGTAGAATGCATATTTCCATATAAGGTCATTATGACTTTGCCTTTGACCTCATGGCCCCAAAAGAAATGTTGTTCCTGCTTTCAAAGGGGCAATGAATTTATACAATTGCATGAGTGTAGGTGTTACGGTTTTGAAGTAATCATGCGTAATCATATTTCCAAATAAGTTCAGTGACCCCAAAAGCAAAAGGATTCCTGCTTTCAACAAGGGTGATGAACCTATGAAATTTCATGAGTGTAGGTTTTACGGTTTTGATGTTATCATGCAGAATTCATATTTCCATATAAGGTGATGGTGACCTTGACCTTTGAACTACTGACCCAAACACATTAGGTTTCTCCACTCCACGGGCATTGTATGTATGAAGTTTTAAAAGTGAAGGTGTTTCAATTTTGAAATTGATCTTTGACCTTTGACCTACTACTGACTCCAACACAATACGGTTCCTCCACTTACCTAGGGCAATGTACCTATTAAGTTTTATGAGTGTAGGTGTTACGGTTTTGAAGTTATTGTTTGGAAGGCATATTTCCATATAAGGTCACTGTGAACTTGACCTTTGACCTTCTGGTCCTAAAATAAATTGAGTACCTGCTTTTAACAAGGGCGATTAGCCTATGAGTTTTCATGAGTGTAGGTTTTACTGTTTTGAAGTTATCATGCGGAGTTCATAGTTCCATATAAGGTCCCTGTGACATTGACCTTTGACCTATTGGCCCGTTTCCTGCTTTCAACAAGGGTGATGATCCTATGCAATTTCATGCGTGTAGGTGTTACGGATTTGAAGTTATCATGCGGAATTCGTATTAAGTGATGGTGACTTGACTTTTGAAGTTATTGTGCGGAATGCATATTTCCATATAAGATCACTGTGATCTTGACATTTGACCTACTGGCCCTAAAACAATAGGGTTCCTCCTCTCACTTAGGGTAATGTACCTATTAGTTTTATGAGTGTATGTGCTATGGTTTTGAAGTTATTGTGCCGAATGCATATTTTCATATTGCGTCATCTTGACCTTGTACCTACTGGCCCCCAAAATAATGGCTTTTCTCCTATTACCTAGGGCAATCTACTTTTGGCGTTATCGTGCGGAAAGCGAAAAGTTGACGGACGTACGGACGGGCGTATAAAACTCTCCATCATTACCATAGATTTCGTAACGTAGGTCTATTTTGAAAATATAAAAGAACTTTTCCGTGACAAGGACTATCACAACTTGACTTCTATGGTGACGTGATTTATTAACATAGTAGATCACTTTCATACAATATTTATTCAACTTGTTAAAGATTTTTCAAAAGAGGTTGATGACCCCTTTATTTTGCACCGCACTACATGTTTAGTTATATTCGTATAAACACGGTCTGACATCTGTGTGTTTATTGCCTGCTAATGCTGCCTTGTTTGTAAAAAATAGGTTTGGTGCACCATAGAACCTGGTTTAAACACCAACGGCTTTTTAAAACTGACCCTAACCACTAACCATATGGTCAACCATGTATGTTTGTGATGTCACATACCTAACAATAAATTTCACATCCAAGGAAATTAACAAACGATACAGTTGTATGCTGTTGTAAAACTATATATAAACAAATACATAATAAGAAACACCTCCGGATGTATCCAGAATTGTACTGAACATCCACAGCAATTACAGTCAAAGAGAAAAACTATGTAGGGTACGACCAGAAAACTTGAAGGACGAAAGTTAACACATCAACCTCCCCTTTTAAGGTTGCAGAATGTGCAATCATAGAGTCCCTCGAGGTTGTCCAGTCATCGCACAAGAGAAAAATGAATTGAATTGAATTGGATTTTATAGTCGCACCAACAGCCAAGGTCATATAGCGTCTTTCCAGCTTCCATTGTGGAGGAAGACCCCATGTCTCCCTCCGGCAATTTTTGTGTACTGGTGGGCACCTGGGTAGAGCCACCGACGTTCCGCAAGCCAGCTGGATAGCTTCCTCACATAAAAATCCTAGGCTTATGAGGGATCGAACCCACAGCGATGAGAGGCAAATGATTTCAAGTAAGAGACTCTAACCGCTCGGCCACGGACGCCCCAGAGAAAATGAAGCGTAGTGATTAACTGTAGAGGGGCCAGTCACCAAGCATAAAGTGCGTTGCAATACTAAAGGGTCGTATCCTTTTCTGACGACTTTCCTAATTAATTTTGTAAAGTGGCCAGAAAATCCGTCAGACCCCTTTAATTTCCGAAGTTTATAGATCAAATCTCAATAGAGTAAATGTTGTGATATTCCTAGTTGCAGAAATGTTTTGTTTAGGTTGGTGTTGTACTTCTTCCGTAAGTTTTCGTTGCAGCTGTAGAACCGTGAGAAAGATCTATGTAGTTTGTGACAACGAAAACCTTGCGGACGAAGTTTACTTGTAATTTCGATCATTGCAGTCCTTAACATCGTTACTTTTCCTAGCGAAACGAATGAGTTGGGAGATATAAACCCCGTATGATGTAGCACTAGGTCACTAGATACATCCCTATCTAAATGTGAAAGTTAAAGTCTGTCATCTCTTATCATAGACTTTAGTATGTATGAAATCATTTGAAATCGAAATATGAAGATCGAGGAATGCTGCTATGGTGTCCGAACTGTTGCCTTTATTCAACCTGAGCTCCGGTGGATATATATTTATAGTGACCAAATGAGCAAAATAATCCAGATACCGAGATGTATTATTAAACGAATCGATAATGCCTCCCTGGCTAGCAGTTGACCAACTCAATATAAAGTGTTCTTCTTTATTGTAAATGTTATCGTTTAGACCTAATGGATAAGGAGTTTGTGATTGTTTCATCCATCTGAGCTCAGCAATGTATATAGCTTGTATTGTTTGTCATTTGCTTGCAGCTTTTTCAAATTCAATAAATTCCACAGGATGAACACCAACATCATTTATAAAATCCCGCGAATCCCTAAAGCGAGTATAAATACATTTTTTGAATCCTATCGATTGAGAATTTTATACAAATGTTCACATAAACGAAATTTCAAGGAGCGACCAGGTTGACCTATATACTGTATACCACATTTAGGGTGTGTTCATGTTAAAACATAAACGATACGACTAGATGATCATGGAACGTCTGAAGGTATATGATTCCGAACTCTCTACCAATTGTTGTGGATTTGATAGTGGACTTTGTGACAAGTATTTACATGCACTACATCTAAAGCTACATTTCCTGTTCGACTATTATACCTACTCTCTATATAAACATAATATGATATTAAATTGTCTAAAACCACTAGAAATTAGAGATTAATTAAGAAATATTTAAAAAAACAATACTTACGTTTTAATCCTTGATTCTTCTTTTGGAAAATCCCAACCGTATGTATTGGTGGTTTGATCATTAACTTTACATATATTGAATGAATTGTCTGGCTTGTCTTGCGCCGAGGCACTGCTTCCGCTAGAAAGATTGGCGACTGCATTGTAACTTAGCAATGGTTGTTCGAGCTCATGTTTTTGTTCTTCTTTACTATTGTCCGGATGCTCTTCATGCGAACTATTGGTTTCTTCTAAATTATCTTCGTCTTGTGGTGGAATGTTTATTTCCGTAACACTTTCGTCGCCTTTATAGTCAAATATAACATTATTTCCTTCAATATTTAATGTTAGTTTATCTTTTATCAAGTTGTTTTCAGCAACTGGCCCTGACGCTATAGTAACAGGATTGTCAACGTTTGTATCAACACCAGATTGCTTCTCGGCATTTAGACGTGTGATAGCTATGCTAAGTTTTCTTACGTGACCGGGTTTTGAAACACAAGTTTGCATGTCCGACTGGCACATAGTGCATACTGTGTCCATATCGTCCCATCCCTGATTTTCAAACACGTCTCCATATTGATCAAGTCCTATACTTGATAACCAAATACGAACTCTATCCATTTTCTTTGTTTAGTACTTGATAACCAAACACGAATTCTATCGATTTTTTAAATTTAGTACTTGATAACCAAACACGAACTCTATCCATTGTCTCTATTTAGTACTTGATAAAAAAAACGAACTCTATCCATTGTCTTTATTTAGTACTTGATAACCAAACACGAACTCTATCCATTGTCTTTATTTGGTACTTGATAATCAAACAGGAACTCTATCCATTGTCTTTATTAAGAAAATGAAGCAACACAAATGAATTATGCGAGATATAAATACATGTAGCCATATACATGTAGCCATGTCTTGTAGTTGATGCCCCGATGATTTTATGTATACATATATCATCCTATCGCCAGATGGGATAGAGCCTCTGTCATTATGTGTGTTGGACTATATTTGTCTGGCCTAAAACGCACATGTTCTTTGGTCTGATCTTGCAGTTTGGCGATAGGACAATGGAATCGACCAGCTAGGTAAAATCCATTGCTGAACAGGATTTTATGATGAACTATATTGAAATAGGTTTTATCAAAAGATCAAGATATGTATGTCCGTATGGTATTATATTTATATTATTCTTGTGTATGTCATTCTGAAATACATTCATTCTCTAGCACGACTGTCATATATGTTAGTCAATGGTGCGTGTGTTTTCCAAATCGGTGTCTGCGTTGTTCTTTGAATAATCAAGCAAAATTGTAAGAAATATTTACTTTGGACAGTGTATTATATCTTTTTAATTTATCAATGCTTCATATGCATAAGCATGTGGCTTTAGTACTGTTGTCAATGTCTATAATCAGACAAAGATTTTGTATGGCCTCTAGACTGTCCGGCACACTCACCTTGCCTGAAACAAAACAACAATGCATGCGAAACACTACAGTTTGATAACCATTTTCAATGCTAAACATATGTGGAATATTCCACGGACCAACTAATAGACCAACTAATCCGTATATAAGAAACTGACGTTTTTCTAAATCTCACGTGGCACAATGCAGCGAATTTTCATGAACAATTGTCTGCTTTAAAACACACATATCATGAAGAATTCTCTGCATACGTTTCGTTCATGTCAAGACCCCTTTGACTCATATATCTCTTTCAATACATTTTTGTGAGAGGAGTTAGAATAAAAGGTAAAGATGCCACGAGATTCACTGGCGCAGTTAGGACATATCCTATGTAGTTGTTATTAGTAGATAAATGAATGACACAGAATCGATCACGTGATGGCCTGGCAAAGAGGAAACACTAATGGAACAAAGACAGATAACAGAAACATATTTTAATGATCAAATTCCTTCATATTCTTTTGAGAGTAAAAATAAATTCTAGAAAGTTTTGTTTACTGTAACTGGAAGACTTAAACAATGTGTAAAAAAACATAAATCTATAATTATATAACAAACTTTGAACCACCAGGGTTAGGGCCATTTTTGACCCCGGGATTTAAAAGAACTTGATATTTGAGAGTATAATAACTAATCATAGTCTCTAATGACTGTTCAATGTATGGGCTATTTTTAGTCACGGCGGCCATCTTGAATGTCACGTTGACCTAATCATTATTACAAACTTGAATGACTGGCGTCTGAATTGTCTATGTGAAGTTTTGGATGTGTAGTTTGTCAGTTGATGCCGTTTGAAGTACATTTGATTTTTTTTATTTGTCGTCACTGTAAAGGCACACTGAACGGCCGGGACAGAACCATTTTGGAACTTCAGGCAATATCTGAATGACAGCTATCGAACTCTTGTTAGCTGCTCTTTAGAGGATGTGTTAAGGTTTTGCCTGCTTTAGTAACGGGGCCAATTTTATCAAATTTGAAAGACTGTGAATGGTTAAAATGTCAAATTGGTTAAAATTGATATATCGGTTTCTACGAATAAGTCATTTAAAGCAGAAGCATTGATTGTAATATATCTCTGTGTACCATAGCTCTAATGGTTTTTCCTTTATTCTTGCTTATGATATAATTTTCATAAACCTGAAGGTCTGAGCCTAAATCGTGCTAAAAATGCCGGTATATTTCAGCCGTGCTATAAATGACAGATTGGGCAGTTTTACCATGGTCTATTCAATTTTTAGCGCGCGCAGTTGTTATCTCTACGGCCCTCGAGAAGCAGTATAAATCGCATATACTCGAAAAATTATGCTATAAATATTACATATACAAACGTTGGTAACCCTGGAGGTTGGGCCATTTTTTGACACAGGGAACTTTATTTAGTTTATGCCATATTTGCTTATACAATCGAAGGCCATTACATAAACCAAGCAGTTTTGGATCGACTCCAATTATACGACTGAACTGTAAACAGCAGATTAGTATTATAGCCACGGCAGTATGATACGTCACAGAACTACATAGTAACTTCTCTATTCGTGCCTATTTCTTTTGCATGCAGCAACATGAACATACGAATTAATACAGAGTTTCGTTTTCGCATCGTAATTCAGTATATTGATTAATATTGATAGAATCATTCTCACTACAAGACTAAGTTACATATATAAGAAATAAAACATCTACTTACATATAACTACGAATTATGATCACATAAAAGTTAAATAATATTCAAGAACATTCGACATTACCCCGGCCAACTCGTCGACGGATAATGAAGACATGCCCATTGGGTAATGTATTTGTGCATAACTGTAATCACTGGTAATTGTGAACATGAAAGTAATATGCATAGCTAACGTACCGTGCCAGGCAACTACAATACATCCATTGTAAGCATATTGAATATCTGTATTACGATCGATACATTATGAACGTTAAAAACGTATTACTCTTTATACAGTCCAGATTTTATTGTACCTGTACCGTTAGGACGTCCTATTGAATTTAATGTTATCAATAATAGCTATACTACAGTGGCGTAGGAACATTTCATATATGGGGGGTGGAGGGAGAGGGGGGCAGGGTATGTGTGGTGGGGTGCAAGGTCCGGGGTGGGCAATTGAATATTTTATGTTTGATAACGTTTTGTTTGTTCCCATTATAAACAAGCAATAAACTAGCTACTTGGCTAATGTTATGCCTGTGACAGTAACAATTCGAACACAAGCACATTTTCTTGGGGAGAGGTGGGGGTGGGTTGGGGCTGAGATGGTGCTGGGGTTCAATACATAAAAACAGGTACATAATTTGACAATATATTGGTTGGTTAAACACAGTGAAAATGTGAACATTATACTGATAACAAAGGACGACATAAAAACCTGTCAGGTCAGATTACTGGGTGGTGGGGCGTGGGGTGGGGAGGGGTGGGGTGGAGTTGGAGGTCGGGGTTGTGGGGCTGCCCTTTACTGTTCCTACGCCTATGCTATAATACTTACTCGTCTCCTCATAGACGGCAGCAGTTGGGACTAAACTGTGTACATGAGAAAAGTTTGAGAAATATTAATAATATTTCCGTACAAAAGTAAAATGGCAATCTGTTGCTTTTCTACGGATATATAAGGACATCTGTAAATAAAAAAGTGTTTCATAAAGTGGAAGAATTTTATTAAACGTTTCTAATTATATAAATTGTTGAAAATAATGCAGTCACAGAACTATTGCAAAAATCAGTTTCTTTCATAAAAAAATAATTGCTAAAATATCATGAAGAGTAATACACTAAAATATCTCACTGAAACATTTTAGAAACCTCTGCTGCTCACTCTAAAGAAAAAACGAACTTTGGGAACCCTGAATACTCTTTAAATGAAGAACATTATCCCTTTATATACATAAATCAACTATATAAAATCAACTAGATTAGCAGGCCATTCAACCAGCCGGCAAGTAAGTCGCGCACAAAACATAATTTAAGCCAGCCAACAAACTAAATGATATCCGCTTGCAGCAGCCAGAAAGTAGTTAGCACATCCACCATCAGATCTAGATAAACAAACCAATACACTAAATGATACAACATTTTTTAGTAGTTTACAGCCCACAAGTAGGTTGCATGCCCATCACACGCCAATACACCAAATGACATTAGCTTGCAATAGCTGCAGCCATCCATCACCATGACCTACATTTTCCACTAACATATATGCTTCAGATAAAATAAAATAAAATATATATAAACCGATGTATTATTCCAACGGATTTTTTTCATTTTGGAAATATCCATTTAAACGTCTTTACCAAAGGTTGCTAGTTCAACATCCCTGACTGCAAATGAATAGCACAGATCGATATTGACGTCACACAATAAGACGAAAATATCCTGCCAATAAACAATATAAGCACAATCAAATTCAACAGATTTCCCATCTGTTTTCGGACAAAATCATACATATTTGTACGAATGAAATCTATTTTTAGCAATTTTAAGCAATCTTGATCCGTGCTGCTCTCTTATTTGTTTATCTGTCTTTATTTAACACTATTGCATAATGTTTTACAGTCATAAAATGAATATTTATCAACTTACTATGGTACGATATAAACTACAACAAAACACACCAAAATATACCATTATAACATAGTCACGTTTACATTAACGTTATGTGATGCACAACTGCGTGTATTAAGTAAAACTGGGAATTCATTTCAAAACGAGATTTACGTATATTATCATTTTGTCAGAAGTTTTATTTTGTAGTATACATGAACAAATATAAACGATGGCGGCCATATTTAATGTAGAATAATAATGATTTATTTTGCTAGCAAACTACATGTCATGCAAATCTATCAAGTTATGAAAAAAGGCACTGCTTAACACTTGCTAGGCAAGAGAGTTAACAAAATTGTTAAATCAGAAACAATTTATAATGCAAGTAGTCTCCCTTGACGACACATTTATAGGGATTTTTGAGAGGAATTTTCTCAAAACACGTAATGCTAATAATACATACTGCATACACATTATCATATAAAACGTTCATGAACATTACATTAAGATCCTATTTCCAGCCTACTGTATTTAGGGGGATTGGGTGATTTGTATAGGTAACTGTAAATCACTGTTAGACATACAGTTGCGCGAGAAAATAGTTTATTCAATTTTGTATTAGATGATGAGGCCCTCCCAATACAGCTTTAGTATGCAACCTAACATAATGGGTTTCATTAGTTGTGTCCTGGTTTACTTTTGTTCTAGAAAACAATGAATTATCAACACAGTTTTGTATTTAGGACATCTTACTTATGCCGTTTGTTCGAAAAAAGTAAAGTTATAAGTGTTATATACTGCTGTACGCTAGATACTGTTCAATATAACACTACGAGACAAAGCAAACATTACTCGGGCCTCAATTTATATACCTGAGCTAATCAGTCATGACCAATGGTAGAAGTAAATAAGCAATCTTTTCATGCATTTTCAATGACCATTTAGCGTTGGGAAATATGTCCTGAAATAAGCCGCATGTTACCTTAGGTTTAACTATTATTTATGAATTGAATTGAATTGGGTTTTTAAGGCGCACCAACACATGAAAGGTTATATGGCGCCTAACAGGAATGTACATACCAGGCTCATCCTCCATGTACATCAAGATAAAATATGGAGAACGGGCCTAGAACCTTCCCACTATGAACTGCAGAGTTGCTGCAAATTATATTGTAGACACTCCATTTACGCTGGAGCCACGTTATAGTTTTTCTGCCACTACTCTAGTGATATGAGCGAGATGGCACACCTGAAACAATGCAAGTCTCATGATGAAGACCTTTAATGAGCATGAACAAAAAATGATAAAATGAACATGAATTGGTGGTGGGGGGTGGTGGTGGGGTTAGTTCTACCCCTCTGCCTACCCCTCCAACGGGATCTGCAGTGGCCCTATTCTTTGCCCCGTAACCAAACGAGGCCCCTGGAACCACACGGGGCTATTATTTATGACAATGTTTGGAATATATTGATAGCAGGTCTATATATTTCAATTCAAAGTGTACTTCGATTACAAAACAGGAATTTGCAAGAGCATTATAAAAAAATAATATTGATTCAAGAAAAATCAGCAGTCGTCTAGTTTTCCAGACCAAACTATTAGATTAACAATAATTAAATCATGAGGATTAGTGAATAATATGCACATTAAATGTAAAACTGAAACACATTATGAAGGTTTTATTCGTATTTGGAATGACACCGATAACTCTTCCAGATTGCCTCCATTCCCCTTAACGCATCAAGGTGTAATGGTCTAGTGGAGTTTTAAGTGTTGAGAAGTCAGCAGTAAGTTAAACTGAATGTTGTTTAGCGACTCATCAACACATCATAGGTTAATTAGATCCGCACCTGGGAGAAGTGAAGAATACACAGGAATCCGGGAACCTACCATTCTCTTACTAACGAATATTGTCCTATGATTCCTTAACGTGAATGGGGGATAGTCTCCGATACACGTTAATACACGTCCCTGTCCGAAGGATGAAAGTTAGCAGCAATAAGTTAAAAATCCATATCGGATCCGGCTTTCGTGTTTACTTCTCTGTAGATGACTCCCAATATATTAACATTATCAGTCCACATCCGACGTCCATGGATATCCACATCGTCATCCGATTTTAAATGTCTACAGTAGGACTCAGTTGGAGGTATATGTAAATAGATAGGTTCATTGACCAGGCTATTTACTGGTGGAGGCAGTTCCGAGTTCAAATCCCGCTGAATGATCTAATCGTTTCTCGTCCGTTTAAAGGGGTCCATACATATGAGGGAGGAAAACATCAACAACCTAACTTATATATTGTTTTGTTTTTAAATTACTGGTATTTGCTATACTGAAGATACTAAATCAACAACAAGGTCATCTGTCCAGCTTGGATGATCATATGTTGGAAAAGGCGGTACAGTAACCCTATGGGAAAAATAATTGTAGTGTGAGACCACTATCATCGTCTTCGTCTTCGTCCTCCTCGTCGTCGTCATCATTATCATCATGACCCCCACCACCACCACCATCACCACCATGTTAACATCGTCGCAGTCATATTGTTAAGGTTAAAATACTTGTACCTTGTTACTTCCTTATAAAACGGATGCCCTACTTTCTCGCCTCTCATCGCTGCGGGTTCGAATCCCACTAGGAGTCGATTTGTCAAGTACAAATATTGTCGATTCTTACGGATGGCGGGAGAAAAATAAAAATTATGGTCTGCCTCTACCTCAAAAAACCTTCATATATGACTTATCATGTGCAAAAAAAATACGTAAAATGCCATTCAAACAACACACATCAAAACAAATCAAGCTCTACTTAACTGTTTTCTTTCGAAAGAATAAACATATGTATACATGCTGCAACTTCACTGGATTTGAATCATAGTGAATTATGTTTAGATGTCCTAGATATACCTACAACTGATTGAATACAGGATCCTGTAGACCGGATCTATGGTTGTTGGAATTAATCTGGCAGTCAGGAGTGTGTATATTTAAACAAAAACTTCCATAAAAATCATTTCCATGGTAAAAAACTTAGTAACATAAATCTGAATGATTTGGAGGATGTGTTTTACAAAGCTCAACCGTATGGCCATCGTAGGCGCCAATCGTTTGATGTTTCGTATTCTTACAGAAATTTCAACAATGCATTAACATTTGTTTGATAGGAGAGGTTTTAACGTTATTTGACATGATCATATTATAGTTGAGTTCGTGTTATTGAAGTCTTGTAATTAAATATTACTATCCCTTCTTCAGTTCAGTCGGTCAACACAGTGCGCGTTTTATTATAAATAAATTATACTAACATATAAGTAATTGCTGTTTGTTTATTGTTATTTCTATAAGACGGTTGAGGGTAATGTAATCCTCGTCAAATTGAACGATACTTAATTCCGCTTTATGTCCCCTTCAGCGGCGCCCTGATAGCTGAATGCACGTGTTGGCATATGCGAATATACGACCATTTATTTAATGTTCGCTTACTTGGCCGACGACACGTCAAGATATTCTAAAAAACAAAACAAATGTATCATGGTGGTATGCTCGTGAACGTGTTGAAGTGACTTAAATACGATTATTGAAGTGTTATCGACAACTTTGGTATTATTAGTTGGAAAGTTAAAACAGCTGGAGGCGTTCTTGATAACATTTGCAATAAGCGTCAAGTTTCCTCTATATGTATGTATTTATTGAATTCACACTAGCGTTTGTTTAGTGCTGTGTGGCGGCCGTAAAAAGTCGCTCCGACTACAAATCAGTAGTGTTATTACTTACTGGTCCTTTGGGATCATCAAGCCCAATCTTTGTGGCTTTAAAGTAGAATATCGCTTAAGCCGGTCCTAGGAGGCTAGAGAGGTGTTGCACTCGACATTACCTCTCATGAACAGACTCAATAAAACCGAGTCTGCTACTTTTATCTCTTGTTTGTGTTTGTTGCTTCCAATGGATCCACTTTTCAGTATTTATTTATTTTAATTACTTGTACTGCTCAGACGCGCACCTGCACACACTCTCATTAAGGGATGCTACAGTAGATGGGGATATATAGTGTATGTAAAGAGCACAATAACGATAACCATAACTCTTATGCGTATTTTATAAATAATATCGTTTTATATGATTTATCTTTTTATATGGCATTGTCCGGACTGTGTTATTACTCGTTGATCCTTTGACTGAACTCAACATTAAATTTTATAACTAAATGTAGAATACCGCTAAAGCCGATGCAAGGTAGTATGAGACGTGTTGAAATAAAGTGCACGGAATGTAGAACAGTATCAGAATTTCTCAGTTACTACAGTCATTTATATATTCCTCTTAGTTTGATTACTTACCCCGAACAAGTGGGTAAAAGTATTGCGGTAAGGACACAGCATAACGTCAAATGTGCAATATTTTATTTTTTTATTTATTTTTTACTTTTGATGGCTTATTTTAATAAATACATTAAAATGATTAATTATAAAACGCAACATTTTACTCTTATATTGAGTTGTTAGCATATTCGTCTTTTTATACCTTGTAAGGGGTTAATCCGTATCGGTATCTGAATGGCTCAAAATTGTGGTCTATAAGAAAAAATTATACCCGCGTCATTGTTCGAAATGTTTTGAGTGAAAAAAAAAGAAGTTTTTGTATGTTTCAAAATTCTGTTACTCAAGCAGGAGAGAAGCAGAACTTATCACGATCCCGCTTTGATCGCGTGATTTATAGTTGAGGGTATAGGTATCGAACAGAAATCGAAGGGATAAAACATTTTCGATAACTAGAGAAAAAGGCTTTCTTGTCCCTTGACACGGACAATTTAACTATTTTATGTGTTGCTAGTGTTTGGATAGTCATAACGATGGCAGCAAGAAGTAAATCGAGGCCTGATTACAGGAAAATGCATCCCGGAGGTGCCTCGCAAATGGTCGGAGACGAAGAGGATCATCCTTAGGGTTTTGAAGTTGACCTTTGGCATTAGGTTGACAGCAGTTGTTCGCGACACATCGCCTCCATGTGATACACGTTTTTGCAAAATTAGTTTTATTCTTGATCCAATTATTCTGTGCAGAGTTATGAACCGCAGAATAATATGACCTTTGACCTTCACCACGACCGCAACCCTAGGTGACCGTGCTTTGTATGTGTCACATCGTCTATATGTGGTGACGATTTCTTCAACATATCGTTTTGATACATTCATTCATTACCGAGTTGTGGCACGGACACGAAAGCGCGACGGACACGACGGGCAGACGTACGGCCTTCACTGCGACATTGACATTGACTCTTGGTTGCCGGAAGTTATATGTCAAAATGTCAATTATACTGAATATGTAATTGCTGATTCATGTTTCAAAATATGTTACCGAACTTTGGCATATATATACACGTGTATGAGATTCTTACGGATGGCGGGAGGTATACAGAATGATATATAGGGTCCTATAGAAACCACAGCGTCCGAACGCAATGGCATCGTAGGTGCGCACTGTACTGCAAACAAGGACTTGAAACTGCAATGAAAGAGACAAAAAACAACAGAAAGGGTGGTGAAGACAGGGTTACCGACTTGGAACTGTCAGTAGGCAATAAGGCCTACTGGTTAGCTTGAATCGATTTTATATGCGCACAATCCTCGCTATTATCCTGTCTTCAGCGCCCAAATAGACAAGACAGTATAACAAAACTACATCCCATCAAAAGGAAATCTCTAACAATAAAGTCCACATACATAGTACTTATTCCACCCAGGAGCAATAGGGTGGTAACTGGGTAGAACCATGACGTTCCGCAAGCCGCTTTACAAATTAATTGAACTTAACTGGATGTTATAGTTGCACCAACAGCTAAGGTCATATGGCGACTTTCCATCTTCCATTTGCAGAGGAAGATGCCAGGTGCCCCTCCGTACAATGTTCATGCACATGCGAGTACCAGTGTAGAACAACAGACGTTCCGCAAGCCGCTTTGCAAATGAAGTGGAGCATACTAAAATCAAAGTACCGAAGGTACTGAGAGCATGGTGAACTATGATTTGTGCATCCATGTAATGGAAGGTTTCTTGCCAATCACGCATGACATGGATGGACTGAAAATGTGTCAACTCTTCTTAATAACAATACATCAGTGCATGTAATAATACATCAATGCATTGTTTGATGTATCTGGAACTAAGGCGATTAAAACAATATAAGGTAAGGTATATACAGGAATAAAGAAGGGAACAAAAGCAATGATTGGTTATAATGAAAATTAATCTTCGAAACGCTTCATCATCTTCACAGGTGTTACAGTGTATCAAAAAACCTCACCAGTCATCACCTATCAAATTTTAAGTCATTAGAAATGAATATAGTGTCAAAAAGGTCAAGATAGCTAATTTTGCCAATTCAAGGGGAGGTAATTCATAGTCCCTTTGACCAACATAGGTGAATTAAAATAGGAAACAACCTTGCATTGATATCGACCTACTATGCGAGTATGATTAGAATTAAATGAACACGAGTGTAGTCAGTAGTCAGAGTGTAGCTGAAAGACAGCCATATCCCCCGCTGCACAAAGATTTATAATATACAAATTTAAACATGGAATGTCACTGTAAAATGACAAATTCTCCCTGAAGCTTCCGTGTTCCAAAAAGTGTGACCTTCAACTAAAAGAACATATGTTTTACATACAACTTGTAGTATATACATACAGACTACACATATACAAAACATAACTTATAAATCGTTGTGCTTATTTGATTTTAATCTCACAACTCGGAGTATCCCTGGTCTCCGGATACCGTTGTGATTTAATCTCACAACTCGGAGTAAACATGATGTTCATACACAATTATTTCGATGTTATATTTTTCAGCCATGTATGTGAACGCTACTGAGAATTTCACGATTCATATCACTAATTGTAATTTCTACGTGGATTTTTTTTTAAGTCGGCAAATCGTTTGTTGACAATAATCACCAAAGTCACGGTAAATTTCATTTACTACCTTAGGCCTAAACAAAACGTATTGTGTTTCCTGTCACTCAACCGAATCGCCGTTTTTACCCTCGACACAACAACTTTTACCCCTTCATTTTTGTGTTGCTTTGTTGTGTTTTGGCCTTAACAGAATATAATTCAATCAGTTTTGCATGTAATTTGAAAATTGTAATAAAAGGTAACATATTTGTGTTTAGATCTACTCTTGTTGCGTAATGTATATCTCCCAATGCTACAGTCATACGTTCGAGTCCCGCTTGTTACGCGTTTGCACATTGAGTAATGTTTGACAGCTACTCACTAACGCGCGGCAGGACTGTGGTTCTACGAGTTTGTTTCAAAACAGATGAGGTCTACCGTTACCTCTACCAAATTGACGCAGATAAAAGTCGTAACCCCCCCCCCCCCACTCTCCACACACACACACACACACACACACACACACACAATTTGTTTTCCGACTTAAGTCTGAAAGGGAGTACATCAGGCCTTTTATGGGGGTCTATAGGTGTCCGATTTAAAATTGACAAATATTAATATTTTATTCTACATGACCAAAACATATTGAGCCTATAAAATATTGTATTTGCAAAGAAATTCATTCTGCACAGTAATACGTGCTATCCTGGGTGACGCACCAGGGTTAATTTTAGCACATTACGTGCGAGTCCACCCTAGCTATATGGTGTTCTGAAACTTTAGACATTAACAAAATGGTTCTAGCTTCACATTTTGATTGATAGTGTTTTATATCGTGAACTGGAACAATTTTATAATTTAAGCTGTTTCTAGAAAAATGCTGATGTACCCTTTTTAAGACCATTGGGCATGAATTAAACAAACTTTTTTGCATAAAAAAAATATAATTAGAATAAAAAACATTCTGCTCAGATTCGAACCCATCCCGCTGGCTTTATAATCCATAATTTTATGGGACTGCCGCTCTCCCGACTGAGCTAATAATCCTTTACAAATTTTGATGAACTATAAGGTATTTATTCTAAAACCGGAATGTCCGAATTGACCCGGTCTACGACACGATCGGCACACGTGTGCAGGATTATTTTACGACCGAAACAGTTATTTTAACTTCATAGCAAGGGAGGTAAAGACTTCAGAATATTACACAGCGTACTTCAAAATAAGCTGAAATCTTATTCCGGAGAATAGGCAGCAACAACTTTTTACAAAGGATAGTAGCTTATGCGATAACCATTACTGACCAAACCTATTAAATATTATATGAAGACTATAAAGGCCATGTATATTTCTTAAATATATAAATCCAAGAAAGATAGAAGATATGCGTTTGATGGTGTTGCAACAAGAGAAATATATTATAAAATTAACTGGTTACAAATCTCAATCACTATCCTAGGAGAACAATACAGCGTATGAATATATTTTAGCGCGATCACGTGATGATCATGTGATGATGATGATTGATCTATTTATAGAACGCACAGCTAAACGATGAAACAATAGATGAAATAGCTATATAAATAATATATAACTTAAACAATGTATCGAGGAAATTATTTGAAATTTTTAAATGACATTACCTTATTTGTATCCGCATTAGAAAAGAAGAAACACCTGTTAAAATATGGGTCTTCTTTTTCAGGCAATGCGTCGATTGGTGAACAAGTTCACCATGCTAAAAACTATATTCTGGTAAAATATATTTTGCATAGCTAACCCGATATCGTTCATACCACTTTAAATTGAGTTACATTACATTCGCTGGTAAGTTCTTTTTCATCCTTGTATCTTAAACGTACATGCATTCCATGCATATTTATCAATAAAAAAACCTAAGCAACAGAAACGAGGAGTTGACGAATATGCTAAGGACTATTTCAAGGCACGAATGAAAGCTTGATAATTCTTGTAGCTTTTGTACAGAGTCTCCAGAAACCATTACACATTTATTTTGGGAATGTAAATATATTAAAACATTTTGGGATATTTTTAAGATTACTTGCAATGATAATAATATAATAATCCAACCGGAATGGACTATAAAAGAAATCATATTTGGGTCTAGTCAATATGATATTGTTTTAAATAAATTAATTTTGCATGCAAAATACTTCATATATAAATGTAAGTTAGATGGAAGATTGCCACTGTTCATAAATTTCAAACCACAAATTAAATACAAATATCAAACTGAAAAAATAAATGCAATTAAAAGTATTGCATTTGATAAATTTGAAAAACCTTGGTCGACTTATAAATCTCTACTTAATTAGTTTTTTGTCTTAATTTTTAAGTTACACTGTGCAACACATCTACCTTATTTTTATTTTTTTCTTCTAATCTTTGATATAGAAAAAAAAAAAAAGTTCCCAAGCTAACATAGGTTCCCCGCTGTTCCCACTGAATAATGAAGAGTCACACCTCCATAGATAGATCTTGTCTTTTCTTTACATATTTTTATTTTGATAACAGCATTTTTTCACACAATCAACTATAGTAAAACTCAGCGGAGATAGTTTGTGGATTTGTATACAAACTGAAACATTCGTACTTGATTATTTTATCTTTGCACTTATCTATGTTAAATCATTTGTTAGGTAAAATATATATGCTGGGTTTAAAAAACAACAAAAAAAAACAAAAAACATCTTTACAATTATCATTGAAGGGGTATTAAAGTAGCAAAATAAATATCTTGACAATTATAATTTTTTTCCGCTTTCAAGTGTAAAAGGGACATACAGCAATCTGGTTTATTTGTAAATAAAACTTTTGAAAGATCCTCGGTGTCCCTCTTTCAGAAATGTGTATTTTAAATCTTCTTTTGAAATTGTAAAGATGTTTTAAAAAAAACCTCCCTATTTATACAGCTTCTAATTATGATATGCATTTTTGTATGTAAGTATATGTGAAAACTGTTTATATATAAATATGATGCATATTACATACATATCTGTACGGTTTGTTGGGGGTGGCCCACCCCGACCCTCACAAACCTATTACGGGGTGAATAAATGGATTACCATTCATTTGGTAATCGAAATTAAAACAAAAAAAACAAAAAAATAAACGAATGAAAGCTTCGACATATATGTAATTCAATACAACTTGAAGAGATCCACTACCTATTTTGAAACAATCAGACATTGAACAATGTGATGGTTTGTCACATAATCCGGGTGATATATCAAATCATCTTATCGAACTTGTAATATCAAACAGTCAACTGGATATATAGACAGATAGACAGACAGACAGACAGGCAGACAGACAGACAGGCAGACAGACAGACAGACAGACATATAGATATATAGATATTTTCACACAAAAGGCTTAGGCCCATGAATACACAATTGCTTATTTAACAAATATATCAATAGGTTATGATACAGATAACTACATATTTCCAAAGTAATTTCGCATAGTTCAATAGAGAATATTTCTATAATATACTGACGGTCAATGAAAACGCACCAGTAGATTATATGAGTGTTAAATTGCATTGCTTTAATAATTATAATAATAAGTGCATATTTGGAAAAATATTAGTCAACAATAACAAACACTTAGTATTTCAAAATTCCTTCACATGAAGTATGGTGTTCAATGAAAGTCACACGGGTAGAAAACAAAAGTCACACATTTTTAATAACGAGTATGTCCAAACCTTTTAACGCTTCCAAGACATTATCGTGACCTCGCGTAATTTTTGAAATTGGTAACGACGTAAATTCAGCAAGTGTTACATATATCTCAATGTTTACATGTTGCATTGCATGTTTATTATTGATCTGTCATTGACTGAAGAACAGCTAAAATTAGAATAGATGTAAATATGGCTACCATTAATGCAAATTATTGATGCAAATACATTTATGATGATTTAGACTGTTCTCAATTGACTGTTTAGTGGGGAAGCTTTTGGAATAATATTTTGCAGTATATAAACATACTCTTAGAGCAGCTCAGCAGTTCAGTTCA
Organism: Cyrtodaria siliqua; assembly: GCA_037043455.1. Taxonomy (NCBI): domain Eukaryota; kingdom Metazoa; phylum Mollusca; class Bivalvia; order Adapedonta; family Hiatellidae; genus Cyrtodaria; species Cyrtodaria siliqua. The sequence continues at coordinate 40,593 of JAWPHD010012767.1, forward strand.
GAAGATTAGTATTGGGTAAAAAGTTAATTTTGAATTGGATGTTTGTAAACATATAAAATATATGTGTGAGAGGATTTACTTATTATTGTGCTCATTCATAATAACAGTGAAATTGGATATTTGGACTAAATCGGAAATACTGGAAATTAATTTGGATTAAAAGAGACACTTACTGTTTTGGATTAAAGAGATACTTACTGTTTTGGATTAAAGAGACACTTACTAATGAGAATTAAACATGTTAAAGGAACATTGAATAATTTTATTTGGACATAATTAAAATTTAAATATTAATGAAAAACTGGCTTTTTTTATTCTGTAGGTGAATATTTTATGTAAATAAATTGGTTGATTATATTTTTGTGTTGCAAGTTTTGCTTCAAATTTAAAAGTTGTAACAGAAATTGGGGGCTCTTCCGAGATAGAAACATTTTCGGTGTTTTAATCATTTATACTTTGCTTCTGTCAATAATAAAATAATAAATAAATAAATAATAAAAGCACACAATTAATTTTACATTTTCAATATTATAAAGAGTGAAACCGCCAACTGTCAAAATGATTTTTGAACTTGAGAGATTTGTTGCTACGCCTATCCAGGAGGAGTTTGATTCACTTAAAAAAGATGAATTGCCCTTGCTTGCAAAACATTAAAAGTTATTGACATGTAAATCTTCTATGACAAAATCTGAATTAAAAAAATATTTTGGTGCAATTTTTAGTTGATGAAGACATTTTTGGAGAGGAAGCATTACATTTGTTGGTGGAAACAGAATATGATTTAAAATAAAAATAAACTGCTCTGGTGAAGATTTTCACATTATGTCTAGTCTGATCAAGGGTCAACTTTCATGTCTGGTATATTTCAACAGGTCATGCGTGAGTTAGACATTCAACAGCTGAAGTCGATGTGCTCTAGAAAGATTTCACGAGACATTGAAAAAACATGATTAGGTCATATTGTGTTGACACCAATAAGGATTGGGATGAGGGCATACACTTTTTACTTTTCGCCGTTAGGGAGTCAGCCCAAGAATCGCATGGCTTCAGCCCTTTTGAACTATTTTTTGGTCACACTGTTTGTGGACCACTTAAGTTACTTAAAGAGAAAACTCTCTCAGAAGAAGACACTTCTTTGAATCTTCTACAGTACGTGTCTGATTTTAATATTTCAAAAGATCCTAATATTGACATTGTTTCTACATTTTCTATTCGAAAGCGTAACTCTAGGTATCATGGTCGTAGGCGTAATGGTAACATCAAATGTTAATCGCTTGTAATAATTTCAGACGCTGATTTACATACTATTTTTAAACAGTCTGGAAAGCACTCTATATTCTTTTACGACTTACCTCTTTTTCCATTTCTTCACTTCAATTGATCAACGAGGAAGCAGACACAATTGTTATTCATACAGATCCCTTGTATAACACTGCTTCCATAATTCAAAGCTACACACAACATGTTCTCCGACCCCATATTGACAAGGATTCTGATCACGTCAGGCATTTTCTAAAAACACTATATCTTAATAAGGGTATAAATTTCATTGACATGGCTAGTATTTTTCGAAATAATCATGAAGTTGATTTTATCCCGATATATTTAAAGTCCTGTAAATTATTTTAAGTATAAACAACCTATTAGACAATTAGTGTTATTTTCAACTACAACAAAACGTTTCTGACCTTGATATAGTATAACACTCCTAAGGAGTGTGAATGTAACATATTAAACGTGTGCTTTGTTCCAGCAGGTCATGTCATCAATGGTAATTTTGATATTGTTGTATTGATAAAATTGGAAATGCAAAATATGTTACACAATTTGATATTTTGAATGGATTTTGGCAAGTTTCTTACAGACAGAGCAAAAGACGTTACATCATTTGTAACTCCATATGAGCTGTTTCAATATACAGTTATGCCATTTGGAATGAAAAACATTCCAGCAACTTTTCAATGTCTCGTCAATATGTTTCTCCGATTTAAATGGGTGTGACAAGTACATCGATGATGTCATCATTTACAACAACCCATGGGAAAACCATTTGCGAACTATAAGAAGTTTCTTCGACCGTCTTATATATGCGAATTTAACAGTCAACCTCAGCAAAAGGGAATGTTGTCGTGCTATTGTCACATTTAAGGACATGAAGTTGGACAGGGTCAGGTTAAACCTATTGAAGCTAACATCAAGGCTTTTTCTGAATTTCCTATACCGACTTGTAAAACGCAATTGATTCGTTTTCTCGGTATGGCTGGTTATTATAGAAATGTTTGTCATAACTTTTCAGTCATTGCTGAACCTTTGACAAATGTATTGAGTAAAAGAAAGAAATTTGTTTGGACTGAAAATGCCAACGGTCATTTGACAAATTAAAAGCCATACTGATGAGTGAACCAGTGCTTTCAGCACAACATTTTGCATTTCATTTTAAATTAGCAGTTAATGCTAGCGACATTGGTGCTGGTGCAGTACTTCTGTAAGAAGACAACAATGGTGTTTATCAGCCAGTTTGTTACTTTTCGAAAAACTCAACAAACATCAGAAAAAATATTCAACTATTGAAAAATAGTGTCTTTCACTCATTTTGGAATTACAACATTTTAAAGTGTATTTAACCTCATCTATTTCGCCAATAGTGTCTTCAGTGATCACAATCCACTCACATTCATAAACAAAATGAATACAAAAATCAAAGACTGATGAGGTGGAGTTTGATGATGCAAGAGTAAGAGATTGAGATAAAAAATGTCAGAGGGAAAGATAATTTAATCGCAAATTGTCTATCTCGTGTGTAAGATACTTGTGTATATTTGAGCAAGTGGAATTTAATATATGTGTTAACACTTGTTGATTAAAAATAATGTCACATTGTCATATACGTTTTTACATATGTGTTGAAATTGAAATATTATTACACTATTACATTGCTTATTACATGCCGTTCAAAAGAATGCTTTATTACATAAATCATTCTTTCTCTTTAAGGGGAAGGTGCTACTTATATCTCAATGTTTACATATTACATTGCCTTGAAGAACAGCTAAAATAGAATAGATGTAAACATGTTTACCATTTATGCAAATTATTTATGCAAATTCATTTATGATGATTTGGACTGTTCTCATTGGACTGTTTATTTGAGAAGCTTTTGGAAAAATCTTTGACGGTGTATAAACAGAATCTGGGAGCAGTTCAGTTCAGAAGATTAGTCTTCAGTAAAAAGTTAATTTTGAACTGGATGCTTTTAAAAATATAAAATATATGTGTGAGAGGATTTACTTATTATTGTGCTCATTTATAATAACAGTGATATTTGGACTAAATCAGAAAATGGTGGAAATTAATTTGGACTTAAAGGACAATTAACATTTGGATTAAAGAGACATTTACTATTTTGGATTAAAGAGACACTTACTGATTTGGATTAAAAAGACACTCGCTCTTTTTGATTAAAGAGACACCTACTGTTTTGGGTTAAAGAGACACTTGCTAATGTGTGAATTAAAGGAACATTGGAAAATTTTATATGGACTTAATTCAAAATTTGTATACATGTATTAATGAAAAACTGGATTTGTGTATTCTGTAAGTGAATATTTTATGTAAATAAATTGGCTAATTATATTTTTGTGTTGATGGTTTTGCTTCCCTTCTCGTTACATTTAAAACTTGTAACACAAGATAACATTAATTGTAACTCTAGTTGGGTGTGGCATGGCATTATCTTGCTGGAATAACGTGAGGTCGGGATGTTTACATAAAAATGCAGTTTTACATAATATAATTGCAATAACAGAATGCGATTTGACGAGGAGAAACTTATGTAGTAGTACAAAATAATTCATTACGTAATTTAAAACCTTCAAAAACATACGTAGCAAAGATTCTCTGTATTTATATAGTGTATTGTCCATTAGTTCGGTAAACGTAATTTAGGAATATCAGGATATTTCCAATAGTATGGTTTTATATATTTTAAACGCAGTACATAATACATTGAATATTATAATAAGAAATATGAAATTCACCCTCGAGATTATTAAATAACTGACATTTATAAGTAGTTTTTTGTGGTTTGTACCATCTCCTTTTCTCCACTTTCTGACGGTGAGATGACACCCTTTATCTGCTTAAAGCACATCCACATTTAAAAAGTTATCATTTTTTAAATAAGGCTGAAAACAAAAGTTTGAAAACAATCAAATTCCTTGCACGGGTTGGTTTGACTAGTTTTTTCATTCCAAGTGTGGATAAAGGTATATTGTATTCGTTGTTTGAGAACTGACCTAAAACCCACTTTATTTTCAATGCCATGGAATACCCTCCACGTTTATCAATACTAATCGTTAATTGACTTGTCAAATTTCGTTTGTTAGGGTATTTTGCAATATCATCTAACATCATAGTGTACACAATGTGAATGTACCTTTTACCTTTGTTCTTAATAATCTTAAACCGGACGTTTACAATTCTAAGTTTTCTATAATTTATGAGTGTTTGTTATATGTTAATATTTTTAAATTGTAATACAGTTTTACAAAATGATAAATGAGTTTGTTTTCTCTTTTTCATCTGCTTTAGCAAACCACCATACCTCACAACCATAATTTGATATAGACAATATCAATTTATCAAATAAAGTAGAAACTGACAAGGTTGTAAATTTATAAGTATACTTATTTAACTGACATATGGTGTTTAGTGCCTGTCGACTTAATGTCTAAAATGTTCCAACAAATGGCCCACTAGTAGAAAACACAATACCTAGATAAACAATTGTATTAACAATAACCATAGCAATGTCACCATACTTAAATTTTAACCCTCATGGTAAACGCCCTTCTTTTCTGAAAGCCATAACTTTCGTTTTTTGAATTTACCATTAATTTTCATATTCTTTTTTACAATACCGATAAAGCAAATCTTACCTCTTTTGAAAGATTTTTTTTCCGTTTCAGACATAATGATAATATCCGGTTACATAAATAATATATATTTTTTTTTTTCCTCATTCTTCATTCCAATGTAAACATAAACTAATTTTTCAGACAAATCTATGTATCTTGACAATGTTTACTCTATTTTCTATTAGGTTACCTCTTCCTGGAAATTTGATACACAACGAATTTTGTTTTATATAAATTATCGAAGTGGCACGTGACCTTTTTATAAATAGACTAAAACTGAGAAATCATTTTGTTTACAAGCCAAGTTTCCGTCATGTATTTTATCGAGTGATAGATTCAACTAGATCAAGATACAGTAAACTTTTATGAATTAGAAATAATTACCCATGTATGAATTAGAAATATTTACCCATGTAAAGCAAAATATTATTCTAAGTCGGTAATATACATTGAAACGAAAAAAATGGCGACATATGTTCACCTTGAAGTACCCACAAAAACACGTGAAAGCATCTCCCAGATGGTTATCATATTTATCATTCTCATATATAGCTTTAGCAATATCAATAACACCATAATATATATCTTAGAACATAAATGCCTCAGTAAAGCCAACACAAACAGTGCATAATAGGTATATATATTCATATATTCAATACTGCTATAATGCATGCCTATGAGGATGATATCAGATGCATATTTCCTGCATGTGAAGGGATACTTTGGCAAAATTGTTTAAAGATTAGTTGTATATTGAAACCCATATATTGTTGTGCATATATGTATTATAAGAAATAAAAATATGGAAATATGAAAAACAAAAAAAGCAAAAACAATACCTGTCCATTGGACATGTTGGAGAAGGGAGTCTTTATATGTTAGTAAACAGATGGCAATACATTTTAAATCGCAAGTCATGGACGTGGGTTGAATGTTTTCCAGTGACTGCGTAAGCATCACAAACAAATTGTTCTGCGCATGCTAACGTAGTATTTGATATTATTGCATACGCATTTACGAGCTCCGTTTACTTTGAATGTAACAGGAAACGTCAATATTCGCCCATATTGACGTGTAGTAAAATCATATTGGGTGTGTAATGTATACTCGTTCGTGATTGGTGCACTGTTCTGTTCATGTCAAAGAAAGTATATCACGTGATGTAAACAATGTTGATTTCATTGTGAAAATTGCCATTATGTAATAACAATATAAACGTTTTTGGTGAAAATTAAATGTTAAAACCTATTTTATTCTCTCTAATTTAAAAATGCGTATGAAATAAAAAGGTTATTAGGTTTATATTGGGATATACGAACTTTATACGAATGCAATATTAATACGCAAAAGAACTGCATATATTCCAATCTATAGCTACCATATATGACTATGGATGTTTTGATACTTGTCAGGCTATTTTTATAGCAATTTCTGAGGTTTTATATTTGTCAACAGCAACAGCGGAATCACAGCCAGTCAAAGAATGAATTATATAGTAACAGTAAATTTGACAAAGAAGGGTACGATCTATTGATGTCATGTATGTATATTAAGAAACCGCCGTTTGTCTTACTCCTGTATTATATAAACGAAGAGATGCGACATGTTGGTAAATTTGGTGAAAGAAATAAGTGCTCACTACCACTACATCTGTGTGAGAGGACTCAATGATGATTGTGGGCGAAGTCTAAGTAGCGTGTGATGAAGTAGGTGTAATCGGACCAGAAAAACTACACATGAATATTTAGGTACTCAGCGGATTTGAACTCGGGACCCTTGCATGCGAAGCGGACGCTCTGACGATATCGCCATAAAAGCTAGCTCTGCGGCGAGACAGTAGCAACGCGCTTATAAACTTTATAATTTATTTACATACCCCACAAGTGAGTCCTATAACATACCTCCAACCTTTTTATTTTTTGTTATTTGAAACCTTCAAATATCACATTCGATAATAAGAGTAGGGCAGGTTCCCGGATTTCTATGTATCATTCCCCTCTCTCTGGGGCGGCTCTAAATAACCTATACTGTGTTGATGAGCCGTTAAACAACATTCAATTCAATTCAATTCAATTCAAATATCACACAACACAAATATAGACACTAACATATACAATGATCTAGTCATCTGGGAATAACCTCATACAATGCATACCCGGATTCTCCACCAATGTAATCGGACCGGAAAATTACACATACACACAGCGGGTTTGAACTCGGAACCCCTTGCATGAAAAGCGGACGGTCTACCGATATCGCCATAAAAAAGCACGCTCTGCTGCGAGACAGTAGTAACGCACATATAAACCTATCTATTAACATACTTCCCAAAACCCACCCGCAACTGAGTCCTATTACAGCAGGAGCATCCATGTATCAGTTTCTTCTTGACTGTAGAAGAGTTCTTTACAATCCTCGACACAATCGCAGGGTGTCATCTGGTTAGCATTAACATCGTCAACACTATCTGCACGATCAACTTTCTTTCCTGTAGGTATTATTTGTGTGGCTTTTTACTCCAATATTTGGGTAAAACATGGCTAAGCTGGTTTTAATTCCACAATCTTCTGCAAACTTTGTCCATTGCTTTGAAAATGGAGTATGTGGGCCATGAATGTCTATATGCATGCCTTTTACCCGTCGAAACCACATTTACCCGGTTACAGGTGTCTATAGCTAGTGGCTTTAAAACAAGATGTAGCAACAATTATGCATATTCACCGGAAGTGCTTTTTAATTTAGGTTAATTTTTCTGCACCAAAAAAGCCATAGCATAAAATATCCACGTTAAATGTAATCCCAACACTGGAAGTGTATCGCAAACAGTTAGATCTCCTTCCAGCAAATGCTTACTTGTTGCTGATTTTCGAATGGTTACTTAGATGTACGCCAGTGAATATGGGACAGGTGTGAGCTCATGAGCAAATATAGCCTTCATGTCCATTGACCTTGATTTGGCCACAACAAGAAGGCTCCCCAATAGACACGACTAACGCTGATTTTCTTTATCGACTGAGGACCAATCACTTTCACGGGTTTTCTATGATCATTTAATGTCTTCAGTTTGTTTTTCATCAACGTGTAAATGTGACTATCTGTGTGACCTTCAGCCAAACGTAAAAGAATGATATCAGTAAGGCATTTGTTTGGAGTGCTGACGTCACATCGTTAGATAATTCCTCTGTTGATGTAAAGGCACAAAAAATACGCATGCCAATGTTCGTTTTATGAGACAAAAATGGATTTAAAATTTGCTCAAGCAAAGTTTTTAAAAATATAGTGAAATTCGGACTCATCCCTTTTAAAACGCGTCAACCCACCCTCTTTGTGTCATTCTTGCTCACTTAGTTCTTCGTTAAACCGTACAATTCCACATATTTGCAGATAGGATGAAAGCCCGGCGGTGTGCCGTTAGAAAATAACGATCTAATTTAGATACATGCCCTGTTTCGCAAATGACACATCCCTTACTTTTGCTGTACATGTTTATCGATTGTTGTAATGCTAAATCAGTCCATACCTGATTGAAGAATTACAGCACTCTTGACGGAATGGCTTCCATTAAACAAAAACGTATGAAAAAGCCGAACACGATAAGTACAAAAGATATTGCAGTCTCGGTTGGATTGATGCTGTTTATGAACGGTAGTGAATAGTGCTTGCTACCGTTCACGCCCTATAGCCCCGGGTTGAGCAGAACTCAATATTTAAAATGTCTATAGCACAAATATTTCAGCCATCCCGAAGATGGTATGAAGTATGGTAGCATTTCTGAGAATGCTTCAATGTAGAGCTCTCATATACCATCTATGTTTGCTCTTATCAATCGTAAAATAATTTGAACCGTCTCTAGAAATCATTTCAGAACGTAAAGGTATAAGACAGTTGTTTGGAAGAATCGTCGAAGTGGGAGAATCTCCCGTTGATTTTATTACTGATAACAGCAATGACCTCTATGTGGTGCATATATCCAGCTTCATCTTTTAGATCTAAGGTTTCCCTGAGCATTTGAACAATTGCATTAAGGTAAGAATTAAGTTCATTTGAGATATTAAAGAAGACAAACGAAGTTGACTTAAAAGCTTTCACCATTGGATTTATATCTGTTTCGCCTTTATGGTAGCTCTTGCCATTCATAATACAAATGATTGCTTCCATACGCGATTGACTCAATTATACGATATTCTAAACCAATGTCTTAGTATCATTTTCTTATCACGGACAAGAAAGGAATGAACAGTGTGAAATCAACTTAGTCTCAGCCAGAGACGTAATAAACCAGAGATTTGCAACGTATGCGTTCAGATAGAAAATTCTGGACAATCATTCATTGGCTATTCTATAGAAAATGTTATTTCAACAGTGCAAATGGTCTCAAATTAAAGACATTTATGCTTAGAACGTACTGGTATTTTCAGAATATTCCTATGTTTGTTAAAAATGTTAACACACGTTATTTAAAAAGTCCGACTATGGCCTATTGTATGCTACTTCCTGTTGTTGTTTTGTAGTTTTGCTGAAATTTAAACCTGTATAGAATTCATCATTTGTTCTGCGACTGGTCTCGAATTAAAGAGAATTATATCCTGCGTGTAGTGTTATCATTATATTCTTTCTGTCTTTAAGAGAAACTGAAAAATGAGATTTGGCAGTTTGACCTTGTGTGATCGAGATTATGGCAGATTTGAGTATGTGCCCAATCACTACTTCTTAATTCACTGTCTTATTACAGTGTGAGAAAATACATTTGGACATGCTATTTTATTTCTTTGGCCTTGCAAAAGATATCAAATGTAATGACTGAATACTTTTGAGCCAACTTGTCCATATTTTCTGCACATTTTCTTGACTGTATATATTGTACTCTGTTGGAGAGGTGGATATCATTGAACAATAACCTATCTAACTTTGGACACTTTGGAAAACAGTCGTAGAAACTGAAGTGTTGAAAGAACCCCAACTGGGCATGGATTAAGATTCAATCTTTGTCAAGAAAACACAAAACGTTTTCGATGGACACAGCGACAGAATACCATGTCAAGTGATATAGCTGTAGAATTCACAATTGATTCTTCCTCTAAAGAAATATAAAAAAATCTGACAGGGAAAGTAGCATTCAAGGAGGACAGTCAACCACAAAACACAGAAAAAAACACGCAAACAGACAAACAAGAAGGCAAAAATAATAATAAATGCAAACGACATCACAAACACAAACGGGTTGACAATAGGGCTACCGCCTTGGGACGGTCAGTGGCAAGATATGTCACTGGGGGGTTAAACCGGTTCTAGGGTGCACCAAACTTCACACTTAACCTACTGTCATCCCATTAAAACAGGACAGTGTAAATAAAGAAATCACCGCCACGATCTAATCTCTAACCAACAAGGCAGCATCAACTGATCAATAGGCAATATAAGTAAAACACAAATATGCTCGTGTAAATATAATACAAAAAACAACAGAAAGTCACAATGAAGGTACTCAATGACTTGGCAGAAGCCAGAGCAACAAGAGAATAAGCCATTAAGGGCACGACAAGAAAGATCATAGACAAACATCAAACGCCACCGTCCCAATGGGCTTTAGGTAGGCGTCATCATAGGGTCCACAGCCTGTCCGGCCATTGTACAATTAAAGAGGAACGCATAGTGGCGAACTGTAAAAGGGTCCACCACCAAGCATGCAGTACGTTGCAAAATGATAGGGTCATAACCCCTTTTGATAAACTTTTTAACAAGTTTAACAAAGATAGTATGAAAGTGATCATGACCAAGAATCTTACGAAGTTTATAAAATACATCACCATAGACGTCACGCTGTGATAGTCCTTGTCGCAGAAGAGTCCTTAAATTTCTTTTATATTTGGAAAGAAGATCAGGGTTACGATAATAAAATTTTGCAAAGTTTTTACGCAGTTTATGGTAACGGTAACCCTGATTGAGTAGCTTTTTAGTTATACAAAGATTAATAATATTAAAGTCCTCAAGAAATATAAAAAGATCGGACAGGGAAAGTAGCATTCAAATAGAAGGACAGTCAACCACAAAACACAGAAACAAACACGCAAAAAGAAAAACAAGAAGGCAACAGTAATAATAAATGCAAACGACATCACAAACACAAAAGGGTTGACAATAGGTTAACCGCCTTGGAACGGTCAGTGGCAAAGTAGGCCACTGGGGGTTTAAACCGATTCTAGGGTGCACCAAACCTCACACTTACCCTACTGTCATCCCATTAAAACAGGACAGTGTAAATAAAGAAATCCCTGCCATGATCTAATCTCTAACCAACAAGGCAGCATCAATAGGCAATATAAGTTAAACACAAATATGCTCGTGTAAATATAATACAAAACACAATAGAAAGCCACAATGAAGGTACTCAGTGACTTGGCAGAAGCCAGAGCAACAAGAGAATAAGCCATTAAGGGCACGACAAGAAAGATCATAGACAAACATCAAACGCCACCGTCCCAATGGGCTTTAGGTAGGCGTCATCATAGGGTCCACAGTCTGTCCGGTCATCGTACAATTAAAGGGGAAAGCATAGTGGCGAACTGTAAAAGGGTCCACCACCATGCATGCAGTACGTTGCAAAATGATAGGGTCATAACCCCTTTTGATAAACTTTTCAACAAGTTTAACAAAGATAGTATGAAAGTGATCATGACCAAGAATCTTACGAAGTTTATAAATCACATCACCATAGAAGTCACGTTGTGATAGTCCTTGTCGCAAAAGAGTCCTTAAATTTCTTTTATATTTGGAAAGAAGATCAGGGTTACAATAATACAATTTTGCAAAGGTTTTACGAAGTTTATGTTAACGGTAACCCTGATTGAGTAGCTTTTTAGTTATACCAAGATTACAAATATTAAAGTCCTCAACTCGATTACAAGCTCTTAAAAAACGAATAAGTTGAGACACTCAACTCGATTACAAGCTCTTGAAAAACGAACAAATTGAGACACATACACCCCATAAGAAGTTGCTCGGGGAACATCCCCATCCAAGTGGGGATAATTAACAATTCAAAATTAAAATCATCTCTCTTGTCATAGATTTTGCTAATTATTTCACCATTTTCAATCGAGAGATCAAAATCAAGAAAAGAAGGGTTATTATCAGATATATTAGCTTTATTAAGCTGAAGTTCTTTAGGATAAATATTATTAACCATAGTTGGAAAGAAAGGGTTGTCAATGTCCAATATGTCATCCAGATACCGAGAGGTGCCATTGAAGGCTTCAATAACATCTGTCTGGGTATCTGGTGAAAGACTCAACATGAAATCTCTTTCATAGCAAAATAAAAACAAATCTGCAACAAGTGGTGCACAGTTCGTACCCATAGGGATACCAACAATTTGTCTATAAACAGTGGTTCCATACCTGACGAAAATATTATCTAATAGGAAGATGAGTGCTTCACAAACTTCACAGCAAGTCCACATAGTATAATTGTCTAAACTGCCGTTAGTAAAATACGTTTTAATATTATTACTTGCCAAAAATGTAGTATTTTCTCTAGCGAATGTTTTTTTGAATAAGAAAAATTAACTTGTCTTTAATAAGTTGATGTGGTAAGGTTGTATATAGTGTAGAGAAGTCATAAGTTCTTATTGATGAAACTTGACCTTTATTGAAAATGTTATCAAGAATGTCTCCTGAATTTTTTATAGACCAAAATAAATTAATCCCAGAGTTTTCATAAGTTTTATCAGAATATAGTTTAACGTGATCTTTAACAGCAGTAAGACAAGAAGTTAAAAGTTTGGAGATGTTTGTTGTGGTGCAGGCACTAGAATTCGAAATAAAGCGAGCCTTATACGGTTTTTTATGTAATTTAGGAATACAGTACATAGTAGGCAGTTTATTTTGCTTATCGTTTAAAACAATATCCTTTGCGCGTAAAAGGAAATCTGGATATGTAAGCTCAAAATGTTCTGAGATGCAGGCTGTTTAGAAAGTGAACGGCGTTTTCTAGACACTTTTATGGGAATGTCTGAAACAAATGATCCATTTGCATTTCTCTGATGTAAGACCAGGTTAGAAGCATGTGTTTTTCCCATATATTCACTCCTCACTGAAATAAAAAATGTCTTACACACATCTCCCAGAAGTAATATGTCATAGGATTACTACACCACTCTCAGAAAATTGACGAAGCGGTGGCTCTGCACAGCAGTTGTGTCAAAGGTAGTAATTTGAAGATAGATCACACAATGACCAAACCTGTTCAATATGGTAATGAGTTATTTCGACCGAGTTAAGAGATTTTCATAGTTAAACGATAATGCTTTGAATGGAAAGCCGAAGGGGACCCTGCGATTATAATGATATTTTACTATATGTTTAACTGAATTATTATAACCACCACTTTTCTATAATTTCGATAGGTTATAATAAAATTATAATCTCTGCAGACAACGTTATTATTTTAACCATACATTATTAATAAAAATATAGTCTTTCTGGGGTTACGAGACCACCACGAATTCGTTCCAGACAACCCCAGAATACACCCCTTTTTCCAGCTTCTATTCGTTTTGGACGAATTCGATCCAGACAACCCCAGAATACACCCCTTTTTCCCAGCTTCTATTCGTTTTGGACGAATTCAATCTTTTCGGGGTTGTTATTATTTTATTATTTGTCTGCATGTTTACATAGTGTTTTTAGCCACCCCGAAAAAATTATAAAATGTTTGTCTAATACAAAACAAAATTATTGATTTGTTATCAAAATTAGATCCAAATAAACGAATAAACACGAATATAATAAAATATGATTTTTCTAAGAAAAATCATATAATTTAATCAAAATGTTTTTAAAGGAAACTACAAAATAGGTTATTCAAACAGTTGTGTCCGAAGTGCTGAAAAGTGTAAAAAGTGTAAAAAAGAAAAGCAAACCAATTCCCAGCACCACGGGCTGTAAAACCAACCCCAGCACCACGGGCTGTAAAACCAACCCCAGCACCACGGGCTGTAAAACCAACCCCAGTTTCATGGACCACACCAATCCCACTACTGACTCCAACCAACTATATGATAAAAAATTATAGCAAAAGTACTATAAATGAACTAAACCAAGAGTTTGATGCTAGAAAATTAAAACTGGTCGACAAAACAAGATGCGGTTATTTTAAAGTATACAAGATGTCTGTCAAGAGATACAAAGACCCTCAAAAAGTATTCCATGATAAAAAGAAAAAAAAGATAAAACAAATCAACAAAGAGATAGTAGAACTAAAAGGATTATTCTTTAATTTTGGTCTCACTATAGATTTAAATAAAGACGAAGGTGCTACCAAAACACATGCCATCACGACAAAATTATACAGTATGACAAAACAAATCTTAAACCCTGAAAATATAAATGAGTTTTATGATGAATCGTGTGCTTGTATAATAGCTGGCCTTGAACAATTTATAAAAAAAGCATCAGGATTGGAAGTTGATCACTGTATTACGTTTTACTTAAATATTACAAAGCATTCACCATTAAAAGGTTCTTCATATATTCGTCTACCTGAAGCAATAGCTAACAAGCAAGCAATAATAAACGTAAAAAACAATGATGATAAATGTTTGTTTCATGCAATAAATTCCGCTCTAAATCCAGCTACAGATCACACCGACAGATTATCAAAGTATCCTGATATATCGTTTTTGAAACAAGATGGTATTGACTTTCCTACTCCAATTTTTCAAGTTCCCAAAGTAGAGAAACAAAACAACCTTACTATCAATGTTTTTGGACATTACATGGAAAAAGGAAAAATATTCTATTTTCCATATAAAATATCAGACCAACCAAAAAATATGAAGCGAATTAATTTGTTTTTGATATCTGAAGACATTGAGGATAAAGAAGATTATTTAAAGAATGAAGATGATTTAGAGAATAAAAATGAAGATGAAAAGGAATTATAGATGACAACTATAACCCAGAGAATGAAGAAGAAATTATAGATGACAACTATAACCCAGATAATGAAGAAGGAATTATAGATGACAACTATAACCCTGATGATAATCCTGATAAACCAAAGAAATTAACAAAAAATTTAACAACGAAATATCACTATTGCTGGATTAAAAATCTGAATAGGCTACTCTATAATGAAAACAAAAACCGTGGTCAAACATACTTCTGCGATCGTTGCCTTCACGGCTTTTCTGGGAAAGAACTACTCACCAAACATAAAGAATACTGTGATGGTTTTAACAAACAGGCTTGCAGAATAGAAATGCCGCAGGCAGGTAAAGATTTCATAGAACTTAAAAATTTTGACAACGATTCGCATGTGCCTTATACAATAT
The DNA here is from genome assembly GCA_037043455.1 of Cyrtodaria siliqua. Taxonomy (NCBI): domain Eukaryota; kingdom Metazoa; phylum Mollusca; class Bivalvia; order Adapedonta; family Hiatellidae; genus Cyrtodaria; species Cyrtodaria siliqua. The sequence goes on from JAWPHD010012767.1 coordinate 55,842, forward strand.
TTGCTGATTTTGAGAGTGTAATCAAACCACAGCCAAAAACATTTGGAGAGAAATCTGAAATTCAAAATATACATGAAGCAGTTGGATTTGGATACGTAGTTGTTAGAAGTGACGGTAAAATTGGAAAACCTGTTATTTACAGAGGTAAAGATGTTATTAAAGTGTTTTTAAAACGCCTAGAATATGAGAAGAGAAAGATTAATAAAAGATATAAGCAGCAAAACCCAGAAGATTATAAAAAAGCAACACAATGTTGGATTGAGAGTGTAATATATCATTTAGCGTTGGAAAATTTAGATTCTTGGATAGCTTTCAGTTTATGCCTACATCTCTGGAAAAATTGGTTGATGCTACAGACAAATCTGCTTTTGAAATTACTAAAAATGAGTTTGGAAAACAAACAAATTTACTTTTGCGAAAAGGTGTTTATCCATGCGAATATATGGACAGTGTGGAAAGATTTAAGGAAACACAATTACCACCTATACAATGTTTTTACAGCAAACTAACCGATGTAAGTATAAGTCCTGAAGATTACGAATATGCTCAAAAAATATGGAAAGAGTTTAACTGTAAAACTCTTGGAGACTATCATGATTTATATCTAAAAACTGATGTAACTCTGTTAGCAGATGTGTTTGAAAATTTTAGAGACACTAGTATGAATGTATACGATCTTGAACCTGTACATTACTATACAGCAACTGGATTATTTTGGGATGCTTGCCTTAAAAAATCAGGAATAACATTAGACCTTTTAACAGACATTGACATGCACTTATTCATAGAAAAAGGTATGCGTGGTGGAATTAGTATGATATCAAAACGATACGCAAAAGCAAACAATCCACATGTAGTTGATTATAACCCTAACGAGGAAAACAACTACTTAATGTATCTTGATGAAAATAACCTTTATGGATGGGCAATGACTCAACCACTTCCAAATTCTGGATTTGCTTGGAAAAACAAAAACAAGAGTGGGGGGCATTCTAAACCAAAACCTGGCAGAGGACAAATACTTGAAGTTGATTTGGAATATCCCAAAGAACTTCATGAAGCTCATAATGACTATCCACTTGCACCGGAAAAAATAGCAGTGAAAAAAGTATGGTTATCTAAATACCAGACAGATCTGTTGGAAAATGATGGCATGATAAAAATAGAACAACTAGTTCCCAATCTTATGGACAAAGAAAAATATGTGTTACATTACAAAAACCTGCAACTGTATTTATCTTTATGCATGAAACTAAAAAAAGTACACAGAGTATTAGAATTTAATGAAAACCATGGTTGGCATCATACATAAATCTAAACACAGAACTTAGGAAAAAAGCTACATCAACCTTTGAAAAAGAGTTATACAAACTTGCGAACAACTCCCCGTTTGGTAAGACAATGTAAAATGTACGCAGGTGGACTGATATAAAACTAGTTAGAACTGACAGATCTGAAAATGAAAAAATAAGAAAAATAACAGCCAAACCCAACTTTAACAGGCGTATAAAATTTACAGATGACTTATCAGCATTACATGTAAACAAAACAGTAATAACATTAAACAAACCAATCTATGTTGGGTTGACAGTATTAGATTTATCAAAGTACAAGATGTATGACTGGTACTATAATACCCTAAAGAAAAGATACAGGGATAAATGTAGTTTATTATACACAGACACTGACAGCTTGCTGGCAGATATCAAAACAGAAGATGTGTACAAAGACATGGCTAAAATGAATAATGAGTATGATTTGAGAGATTATCCACAAAACCATCCACTACATAGTAATAAAAATAAAAAAGTAGTTGGCAAGATGAAAGATGAGTGTGCTGGTGAATATGTTGGATTAAGACCCAAACTATATTCTATTTTGAGAGCGGACGAGCAGATTATTAAAAAAGCAAAGGGTGTAAAAAAATATGTAATCCAAAAACATATCAACTTTGAAAACTACAAGGATACATTGTTCGACAAGAAAGAATGCACCCATGACATGAATATGATACGCTCGATGAAGCATCAAATATATGGTATAACAATAAGCAAAGTAACACTGTCACCATTTTACTCTAAAAGATACAAAGCACCAGACGGGATTACAACTGATGCACATGGTTTTTATAAAAACTTATAAACGCTTTTGGGTATTAGCAGGAACAATAAGTAGTTCTTCTTTGACAAATCCTCTTTGTGGTGCTGGTGTTTTTAAATAATATGCTCTTATACCTTGTGTTATCATATAATTATTAATCCTGTGAATATCTACACTCCATATATTTATCGGTTGCTCTACGCCTTCCACCTTCTTGTTCCCCGGGTTGATATAAATATCTTACACTGGCATTCATACAGATAGGATCTTCTTTTAATGTTTTTGTTTCAACAGGAGGAGGCTTTTTTGTCTCCACATTTATTGCTTTAACAACTTCTGGTAATCTTTTTACCCACTCTCTGTTGCGTTTTTGCGAATCTATTTCCTTAGCATACTGATAACCAAACAATCTTTCAGCTAATGTTCTGTTAAATCTTTCCACTATAGCTTGGTCTCTATGTATCTCTGTTTTGCCTCGTCTAATATTTACTTTATGATTCATCATCAACTGTGATACTGCACCCATGAATTCTCTACCTGGATCCACTTGTAATACTTTTGGATATTTTAGATGCCGACTGTATATATTTTCAAATGCTTTGGCAACTTCTTTACTATCCTTGGAAGTTAGTGGCTCTGCTTCTTTGTATCTACTCGCAATATCAACCACTGTCATTGCATATTTATATGTCTTGCGGCCACGACCAAAGCCAAAAGTGTCATGCGGTAAAAATAACAAATCAGCTTGATGCACTCCATTCTTATTGGAAACATCAAACCTGGGTCTAACTATTTTCTTTGGTGCGGGTAAATAAATCTGCCACACAGCTTGTTTCTTTAAAAATTCTAATGCCTGTTTTTCACTGACACCAGCCTCTTTTGCTAATTTTTTAACTGCCGAGTAACCTCTCCAAAATCCTTTCGGACTTATAACTATAAAGAAAAAAATGGAACAAATCACTACTGCACAATTTGAGGAACTGCTCAAAGAGAAAAAACAATATAACACAAAGAAATGGACAGATTTGGAAAATAATAGAATATACACTATTATAGATACAAAAATAGTGAATGCTGCCCATGCTTCATCCATGATATTGATATTATCAGATTACAGTGAAGTATGGGCGCCTGATCATCTCAATTTGTTTTTAGAGAACTCAAATGCTGAATCACCGTGTTATGTGCGACCACTTGGAATAAAACCAACTAAGAACGACGATAAAAAAATGTATGATGCATATGACTTAGTCATTTAAAGTAAAAACAATAAAAAAAAGTATCATGCATATGACTTAGTCATTATAGTTTTATAATTTTTTTTATGAAATAAATTTATACGCCACAAACCCAGTTGCCCACCACAATAAACATAATCCCTCTATTCTGTTGATCCGGAGATGGTGTATAGAAATCACTCAACTTAGGCTCTGGTTCCAAAAGCAACTGTTTACCAGTTATGTAATAATACTGCTTCATAGCCTGGTCCACATTATCAAATGTCTGCACTGCATGATGCTCCTTCTGCAGTTGCATGTTAATAAAATCGAATCTCTCTGTTCTTTTTTTATTCCACGCCGCTTGTGCTGCTTCCAATTGTTCCACAGCTTTATCATGTCTTTGTCTTTCCTCATCTGAATGACTTCCCATTTTTGAAAACAGATAATTTGAACCGCTAAAAGCCAATGCATTTGTTAATGCGCCACCGATCATCATTGCTACTGCACTTGCCATTTTATTTATATAGTATAATTTTTTTTAAATTACTTCATAATATCCGCAGGAATAATACCTTGCTTAATCAGCATATCTTTCGTAGCTATTGCTAACAGTATATATACGGACAGCATCCCAACATCTTCCATATTTATATCCACTTTGGGAGCTCGTTTTTTTAGTAGTTTTTTGCCAATCTCAGAATATCCAATAGTTAAAAGTGTTTCCACCCCAGCGTGATACAACATATTTACAATTTGTTTTCCGTCAATAGTTGTTGCCATTTTTTTTAATATGATTTTTTTTTTTTTAAATAAATTATTAAAAATCAAACGGGTCTTTTGGTAAAGTGGGAACATATCGCGCAGCAACAGGTTGTATAGCAACAGGCGTAGCAACAGGCGTAGCAACATATTTCTTGTTATAGATATACAAACCCAACCCAGCAATGCCTAATAAAACCACACCCAGTGGAATATAATTTTTGTATACATTTATTTTAATGTATTTTTCTGGTTCCTCTTCACCTTTTGTTATTTTTGTTATTTCATCTTGCTTTGCATCCGGTGCATCTACCAAACTCTATGCCTTTCTTGCCGCTGCCCCGTTTTTCCCAGCTTCTATTCGTTTTGGATTTTTTACTTTTTGTTTTGTAGCAACATGTTGTGTAGCAACTGTAGTAACTTCACTCTCTTGGTTCTCCATCATTTATATTATCTAAATTTTTATTTTTATTTTAATTAAAATCGATATGTCTAACAGTTGTCAGCATTGCTGTAAATGGCGCTAAATACATCCCATACCTGTAATACAACTCGGAAAAACACGCACTTGTTAAAGCATGATTAATAAATGGATCTTCCTTCAAATCTTCTATCAGTTTTGGAGGATTGATCACATTGAAATATTTTGATACTCCCATCACATACAAGTCAATAAAATAATTACCTAAAGTCTTAGACATGCTTGCTCCAAGCCTTGCTTCATATCTGCAGTAAAGTGTGTTAATTTCATCCGGGGGCATACTATCTATAGTTGCGAGTTGTATGTCTTTACCCAAATATTGACGACTACCACCACAAGCCACTATGGCTGATAATCTTTATTTTTTTGGGTCTTGTTGCTTTGATTCATCTGTGTGTTCCTTGAAACCTTCCGTGGAACCCTCCGGTATGATATTTTGTAATAGTTCTTCCGCATTCATTTTTATATTAATAATTTTATTTTTTATCTTGGAATAAATATAAAATACAAAACAACCAGTTGCGATATTCACCACGCAACTAGTAATTGTTAGTATTGTTAATAGCATTGTTATTAATATTGCTATTTTTTTTATTAGCAATGTTAATTTGCTGCAAGCATTTCTATTAACATTGCTAGTTTGCTATGAGCATTGCTATTAGCATTGCTACTTTACTATGAGCAATGCTATAAGCATTACTATATTCCCCGATATTTTTAGTATATTTTCATGCTAGTATTGCTATTAACATTACTACTTTGCTGTTAGTATTACTATTAGCAACAAAGCAATGCTGTTAGAAAAAAAGAGCATTGCTAACAGCAATGCTTAACAAATTATTCAACCCAATAACCAGTTGGTTGGTCGGTCCTCAAAATTAACTTGGAATATTCAGTTTTTGCTAAAGCTTTTCTTATTCTGGTTCTCTCCTCCAGCGTCGAAATAACATCATTCTCTCTCAAACAATTTTCATAACTATCTCTGTCCTTAGCGTAAAACATACACAACCATTTTGCTAGCTCCCTCAAATCTTTCAATATAGAATTATATCTCTGTGAAATGACCCACACTGATTGTTTGGCGTGACGACCAGAGAATGCCAACTCTGATAATATATCCGTTTTCTTTGTTAATTCTTTTGTGGCGGAGCAATCATCAATGATGTATAATGTGGGCTTGCCAGCATATTGTTTAAAAAATAAACGCAACAGTTCTTGTAGCATTTCTTTGCCGTTGCTCACGGGATTGACAATTGTTATTTTGTTTATCTCTCGGGTGTCTTAGATCATCTATCCATGGTCTATTTTTATAAGCCTTGTTCCACTCTATGGTTGGACACAAAATAATTATATGTTCAAAAACTTTCATATACTCTTGTTCAAGTGTGTAAATAACAAATTCTGTTTTACCGCAGCCTGTCTGACCACAGATAATGGCACTGTGTGGATATTTAGGATATTTGCACAAACTAGTATCGTACTTCTTTGAATCTTCTATCTTCGAAATTGATTTTCGCATCTTGTATTATATATAAAAAAAATATTTAAAGGTTTATCTTCTTCTGCTTTTTTATTTATTTGTATCGTTATGCCTTCACTGCCGTTTTCTATTGTTCTTCCACTGCCGTGTAATAAATTGTCATCACATGTTCTAATATCAAGGCACAAGGCATATGATTTTGTTAGATAAGTCTTAAGAAAAACATTGGTAAGACATAAGTCCCTCGCCACTATGTCTGTCTCTTTGTTTCTTTTTGATGTTAGGGCAAAATGTTTGTTGATTTCATCCCATTGTTGATATGCCTTCATGCCCTGGCTATACAACTGATTTGGTACACCCTCTATTGTCATTTCAACCTTTTCAATCTTTGGATTGTAAAATAATTCTGTGTCTGTTCTTTCTGGGTCTTCAAACAGCATTAAAATGCCTTTCATGCTCAGTGCTGGTACATTAATGTTGATATTCCAAAGGGTATCAGATTTTTTTACTTTTATTTTTCTATGTCGCAAGATACGATCATACATAAATGACATCTTATCCTTGGTTTGCTGTCCTATTTGTCTGGTTAATTCAACATCACTAACCATATCAAATTCTAAGCAGATATTCTTTATTACATAAGATGCATTAGCATCACTGCTTTTGATAACTTTGTTATAATTGTTAAACGTTAATTCATATTCTAACCTATCACCAAACCCCGCTTGATAAAATGGCATATGACTTTCTAACATTTCAAAGTCCAGTGGAATACAAAATCTATTTCCATAAGCTGCTGCTACAGCTTCATCATCAGCGTCTGAGGAAGCATCGTCTGCACCAACTCTATGTTTTAGCATGTTTGCCTCACTAACACCTTGGTAATACATGTTTAATCGTTCGGTGGGGCATTTCCATAAATCTATATAACAATGATATATATCACTGTCGTCTATCGACATGACTTCATTGCCACTTATTTTTATTGTCATTTTTTTCACAATTGCTCTACCCAGATTCTGGTATATAGTAGCGTTTGCGTCTGTACTTTTAAGTTCTATTTCAAAGGCAATTAAATTGGGAGATCTCACAAGCAGTTGCTGGTTTTGATCAATTGTTGATGGATTATTAGTTATTACTACACTTGTGCGGATACCCTTGGCACCATGATATTCTCTTAGTTTTCTATAAGGGTCGAGTTTGTTTCCGTATGTAGACATTGTTTTTATTTTTGAATATATTTTTTTAAAATTAAATAAAATAAACAATGGCTGAGGGTGGATATGAATATGACAATCCTGTGTACAGTCCAGATGATTATGATGAATATTATGATGATGACAAATTACCAATGGTGCCTGATGAGCCTGTTCAAAGAAGTCTTCTTAATCAAAGTGACCATCTTGCTGACCTTCGAGGGGAGTTGAAAGAATCCCAACTTGAAGCACATAAGAAAAATCTTATAAAATCCTTTTATAATGAAATAGGAATACGATATAAAATAGCACTGGACAAAATGGATTATGACCAGTTTAAAGTATCAGTTGATGGTAAAACATTATACTGGGTTGTTGGTGATAAAGAAATAAGAATAACTGCCAAGCAAGGTGGTGCAACATTTCTTTCCCTTGGTTCTTTGGTAAAAGAATATGGATCTGGGGGAACAAGGGCGATAACACAATTTTTGAATTTGTCGGAGTATGACAGTAAAACAAAATTATCACAAAAAGCTCGACAAGCGTTGAAAAGCACAAAAAACGATTTACCAGACGTGGATGCTATTCCATTACAAGATTTACCACATATTATGAATAACACAGTACAGTCACTTCATGATTGGGACAAACTTTCTGGTGTTGAAACACAAACAAATATAGATAAACGTGAAATGGATGGAATAGTGAAAGCGATGACAACTGCCAAGGAAGAAAATATTAATAACTTGGCAAAACTCACACAACTTGATAAAAACATGACAAGAGAAAAACAGAAGTTAGAACAAGCTAAAACTGATAATGATAAATTTCAGATCAATAGAATTAGCGATCGCATTAAAGACTTTGAATTTGAGAGAGGTGCAAGGATGGATGCCATTAATGAGAACAGAGAAGCTTTTCGTAACCAAGTAAGCAAAATAAGAGAGACAATAAATAAAATGTTAAACGAGGATACAACTCTTGGTGAAAGGATTAAAACCTTGTTTAGGGAGCAAGGTATTACTATTGTTAGTATCCTAGCTGCATTTGGTATGATTCTTGGGGTGATAATTAATACTATTATTCCCACATCAAGTGCTGCTCCATCTCCATCTCCAAATATAATCCATCAAGTGTTAAGGACTGGATAAAAAAACAACTAAGTAATCTTGGTAAGCTCCTCGCTAATTTAGCTGGGAAAGCTGCTGCAGCACTTCCAGGAGTTATTGGTGCAATAGTATCATGGCTTTTATCTGCAACAGGTAATGTTATTAATTGGCTTGGTAACAATCTATGGGCTTTGCTTGTGTTTGTTTCCGGGTTGTTGTATGTGGCAGCCAAAGAGTGGTTCAGTAAATCTCGTAAATAAGTAATGCAGCAAGACCTATTACTATAGTACCGACAATTATAGATGTTTTGTTATCTTTGTGTTCAATCGCTATTTTTTTTATCTCTTGTTGTTCCACAGGTGGATGCTCCACACTTTTATGTATCAATGATTTATCAAAGTCAGGATGTTCCGGTAGAAATTTCTTTGTTGTGGTGCCTTGAAAAGCTTGAATAATTTTTGGTGGTACTGGTTTTATATTTACATCATTATTCAATCCTAATGCTTGTGCATCGGTTGCTATTACAATTTCATTATTGTAGTCTTGCATTATTCCGATTCTTAATTCCATGTCGCTTGGAGACATGTACAATCCATTTCCATAGACAAAATTGACTTTGCTTCTTGCATATTTTAGGGTGGTTTCATATCTTGAAATTTGACTGGGCAAGTCGATGGGGCTATTTATTGCGTCCTCTACATTTGCTAGAAATTGTTTCTGTGCATCAAATGCCGTTCCAGTTCCAAGTATATCTGTTATTGTTTGTGATTGCGAGCAAAGAATTGCACAGCAGTATGTTCTTATGCTGTCATTTATTCTTTCTACTCCTGCTCTTGTAAATCCCACAGAATTATCTAGTATAAAAGTAGACCAGCTGTTGTCTGCTTCAGGTCCTGGTGCAATGTAATCAATGTGGTATTGTGTGTCACTTTTATAGTTTGTGAAACTCATCGTTTTGTTGTCATATATAGAATTTATAGGGTTTAAAGGATGATAACCACTATTTGTCCAGTAATTATAAATTGTTCCGAGACCACCATTATAGCTTTGTTTCTGTCTCCAGTCCGAATTTAAGTTAACGTTGAACTCCTTACATATTCTCTCGTATGCGTTTCGGTTATATGTGTTATCAAACGCATTCCAATTTGGGTCTTGCGGCATTGCTACACCCATCTCAAATAATATTCTTCTAACTTGGTAATAAGCATGAAATCGAAATAACGAACCAACCAGAACATCAGCTTTTAGATGATTGTTAAAATCAATGCCACACCCAGTTGTCGCACACCAAATAGCAAAATTCAACTGGTTCTGCCAAAATGACATCCAATCTGTTCCCCAATGTTGGACTATAATATCTGATTTGACATATGGGAGTTTATATTTTTCAAAGACATTGGGAAATGATGCTTTAAAGTCTTTACCGTCTGATGTAATCACTATAATTTGATTTATTATATCTATCACTTTCTTACTGAAAGTACTTGAATATTAGTGTGCATCTGGGTTATATTTGAATTCTTGAGAAATCATTTTTATTTGTATTTTTTATATATATATATTAAAAAAAATGTTTCACACAATTTCAAACATAGACAACTCTATTAATTTACAACAGTATATCGATAATAGAAATGGAGATAAGCGCGTTGGATTAAAGAGTTTTACATACACTATTGGTTGGTATAATATTAATAATGGATACATAAGAAAAACACCAGACTTTAGGTATCTTATACCAGATGGACTCTATAACTTTCAACAGTTGGCAGATATATTTGAAAAAATTAATATTACCCTAACCGTTGATGCACAGAATGGTATAGCCTCTTTAAAGTTATTAACAGAAACACGATTATCAAGCGGTCTTTCAAAAATGCTGGGATTCAGAGACAGGGGATAGGCGGAAGGTACTTATATTGGAAAACAATCAATTGATTTAACTCCTTATAAACAGCTATATATTCATCTGGAACAAGTTAATACGAGTAGTAATTATTTCAATGATGTGCCAAGCACTATTATTGGGGTTATACCTGTGGTAAATAAGCAGTTTGGGGATATTGTATATACACGTTTTTATCCTGAATATCGCTGTCTTTCAAATGGTATAATTACTGAATTAAAAATAGAAGTAAAAGATGAGTATCGGCAACAAAATAGATAATCACGGCTTACCTATGAGTTGTGTTTTAGAAATTATTTAAAAAAATTATATTTTTAAAAACAAACAAAAAATGAGTTTATTTGGACCAACAACACCTGAAAAAAGAAAAGACTTAGAGGTTTTTAATTCTAGATTTATATAAGCGAGCTAGGTCTATTGATGAACAAGTCAATAATCTTAATTATGGAATTATTACAATATTTGCGGAGGCTAAGGGTGCACTTGCATTGGGTAAAGTATTCTCATTTGGTAATGGGGGGAGAGAAACAAATGTGGGGTATGTAATGACACGCCATGGGCGGATTATGGGAATAGGTTTATCAATCGATCCTATAATTGGAGACGTGTCTGTAGTGGTAACTGTCAATGGTGTTGAAAAACCAAATTATGGTATAACGCTTAACACCACCTTACACAAACACGATAACTTTGATATACCTTTAGATATTAGTACTGGTTCTGTTATTAACTTTGTATGCAAGGTTAACAACGTTAGCACTGTGAATACGGTGGTTTCATTATTAATTCCAGGGAGTAAGTATACATGTATACTTTTACACATACTTACTCCCTGTTAATTCTATTAATTTAATTCACTGTATTCAAGCTCGGAGGATCAAATTATATGATAGAAAAATCATATTTTATTATATTCGTGTTTATTCGTTGATTTGGATCTAATTTTGATAACAAATCAATAATTTTGTTTTGTATTAGACAAACATTTTATAATTTTTCGGGGTGGCTAAAAACACTATGTAAACATGCAGACTAATAATAAAATAATAACAACCCCGAAAAGATCGAATTCGTCCAAAATTAATAAAAGCTGGGAAAAAGGGGTGTATTCTGGGGTTGTCTGGATCGAATTCGTCCAAAACGAATAGAAGCTGGAAAAAGGGTTGTATTCTGGGGTTGTCTGGATCGAATTCGTGGTGGTCTCGTGACCCCAGAAAGACTATATATAATAATGATAATGTGACTGGAGAGACTTTAATATACTTATAACCTACCGAAATCGCAGAAAAGTGTTGATTATAATAATTCAGTTAAACATATATTAAACAAGTATTATAATCGCAGGGTCCCATGTGGCTTTCCATATTTTTGAGTAGAAATACTCCTATTACAAGCATATATAAGGTATTGTGAAAAAGACAATATAAAGGAATGAAGTGCACAATGTGTGACAAACATGTTTCAAGACAGTACAACTTGAAGCGTCACATGTCTTTACATGATGAAAGTAAAGGTTCTATTTCTAGTACAAAGTGTTCCGCATGTGGAATTGTGATTCTCTCCAAGAGCATACAAGGGCAGTGCATACCATTGAGTACCGCCATGTTTGCACCAATAGCGGCGCCAGATACAAGTGGAGAAGTAGTCTTTCAAAGCATAAGGTTGCAAAGCATTCGTGACTTCATCGTGTGTTGTGTGTAGCATGTGTATACCTAATAATATGTATGTGGATAGTTTAATCAAGTGTTTACCACAAATGCATATTAGTTGTTTTCAGTTGCCATTTGTTGTTTGTCGTGCATTTTTTCGAATTATTTCCGGTTGTTGTTTTTTTAAACATGATTTTCTAGTCATAAATATTTCATTTACAATATGATTTTTGAAATTTTACATTATGCTTCAACTCATGTATGATCTTTTATGAAAAACGCCAATGTCACGTGTCCCTTTAAGATGTATATTAATTGTAACAATATTTTGATTGGCGGTAAGCCATTTTTTAACGAAGTATGGTATAGGAAAGGCATAATTTTTATAAATGACTTAATCAATGAAAATGGTGGATTTTATTCTTTTACTGAGTTTGAAGAAAAACTGGCATTAAAACAAATTTTTCTAATCTACGAAGGAGTAGTAGCTGCCATAAAAACATTTAGAAAACAATTGCAAAACAAAATAACAATGAACAAATTAGAAAAACCCAATTTTACCTGCGAATATTAAAGCAATCATCAAAAACAAGAAAGGTTGCATTGATATGTATTCCATTTTTAATAGAAATAATGAAAGTCCAACATCAAAAATCAAATGGGAACATATTTATGATATTGAAGCCGAAACATGGAAAGACATATATTCATCCCTTTCAAAATTTACCTCTAGCACAATACTACGAATGTTTCAAACAAGAATTAACCATCGGCTTCTTTCAACACAGCATTATCTACATAAAATAAAAAAGCTGAGAAACCCTTTCTGCCACTTCTGCCACCAAGACGAGACTATAGTTCATATGTTTTGGACCTGTCCTTCATCTCAGAATTTTTTAACACAGATAAACTCTTTCTTTTAACAAAAAACATAAATCTGAATCTGTCAGAACAAGCATTTATTTTTAACACAGGTGAAGAACAATCGACTGTAGAGTTACAAATTATTTTAGAAATGAAATACTATATATTTACAAAACGACTAAAAACACCGCTCTCCCTTACCCCAATGATATACAGACTAAGGTATCTGTATGAAACACATAGACAAATCGCAATTAGAAATAATCAACTAGAAAGATTTGAAAATTCATGGAGCAAGTACAAAACCATTGTAGATTAATCAGTATTATACTAACTCCTATCCATGCACTTCTCCGGGTACAATTTTAGAGCAAACCAAGACACTGACAATTCGTAAATCAATTTGAATATTTAATACTTACATATACAAATTTTATAAGCAGATGGTCCTTTGGACAGCAATCAACTGTAGGTAAAGAAGTGTTTTTTTTCTTAAACAGAATTTTTCTTTTTCTTCCTGAAATCATAATTTTTTATGCTCCCTGCCATGACTGTACAATACATGTATTTTTTCTGTATTAATTGTAATTTCATTATGCTAAAATAGTATTTCATATAAATATTGCATGTAAATGTAAAGATATTGTAAGGTGTGGCAAGGGATGGTCCTCCCCGACCCTTGCTCCACCAATTGACGGGGAGATTAAACGGGTCGTCAGAAGACGGCTCAAAAAAAAAAAAAAAAAAAAAAAAAAAAAAAAAAAAAAAAAATATTAATTGTTACTTGATTTTTTTCTTTTCTCGAGTTCATTATTTGTTGTTGTTATTGTTTGTTTGAACAGTTGCTTTTGATTTTGACATGACATTCAAGAAGAACAAAAAGAAATATAAAAAGATCGGACAGGGAAAGTAGCATTCAAGGAGGACAGTCAACCACAAAACACAGAAACAAACACGCAATCAGACAAACAAGAAGGCAAAAGCAATAATAAATGCAAACGACATCACAAACACAAAAGGGTTGACAATAGGGCAATATAACAACTTATAAGAAATAGTTAACTCTATACAAATCAGTTTGTAGGCTAATGTTTAAAAGTCAGCCTAAAATTCCCTATTGAAAAAGATTAAAACACGAACTCTTTGATACCCAACGTTGTGTGTGACATGACTTTATGACGTCATATAACGTTTTAGAGCAAAAGGACGTGATTTTAAGACGTTTTGGCGCTAAAGTTTGTCCGACGTCGTGGCGGTTTTATGTCCATTTGAGTTATTTTTTACAAATTGGACTGTAATGTAATGTGATAAAAAGGTTCTTAAACTCGCCCCCATTCCATATAAGATTTATGAAACTCGTTATGAATTATGTTTATAAAATAATTAATTCATAACTCGTTTCATAACTCTTATATGAAATGGGAACTCGTTTAAGCTCCTATATATATTTTAAAACTAAATTGGGTCCTCTATGACCTCCCTTGATCTAATATAATTATATGATTGAAACTTTGGCGACTCTTTGTGGCTTAATCATACATATTAATTCAAATGGAATTCATACCACTTTGAATTGTAATTTTAATTATAATAAAACATGTTTACTTCTATCAAAAACCATTTCAACTATACGGAGAGGATCCTGTGAATTAACATATATGATTAAGACAGCAAAAACCAGCGGAGTTTGTCGGTTTTCGAGACCTAGCTTTTTCATAAATATTAATTAAATTGGAAGGAAAATCATGTCCATTTGAGTGTATTTGCAAAGTTTATATGTAACTGAAGTACACAATCATATTTTTAATTCACTACCCAGATTGCCTCCAGTCCCTTTAGAGGGACAGCTGACAATCGTATTTTCTACAACAATACAGTACCAATCCTCTGGTCAAACCCACAAACAATGCCATATATCCATATAAAGGAATGGTAACGTGCGAAGTACAAAGTATTGAAATAAAACCTGCTAAGCTAAATTAACATTGACTCTGTGATACATTTCTACGATTTTGATTTTGATACATAATAAATCCACCTATTTCTACATACAATGAGTTTCTACTTTATTTCTATTTTACTTTTAGTAGGTTTGCTAGGCACAGATTATAGTTATTTATCACATAACTATAGGTGGTATAACACCATTCTATATATTCAACATGCAACTAGTGTTATATGTATAAGTATAGTCGCACCAACAGCTAAGGTCGACTTTCCAGCTTTTATTGGTGGAGGAAAACCCAAGGTGCCATTACAGGCGGGCACCTGGGCAAAACCATCGACGTTCCGCAGCTGGATAACCACCTCACATAAAGATTCCTATGCCAGCGATTCCCCAGCGGTGAGTGCCAAGTGATTTCAAGTCAGAAATATTCCAATCACTTGGCCACGGAGGCCCCTCACACATGTTTATAAATGAAGTATATATATCTCTCTAAAAGGTTTGTCCGCGGCAGTGGACTAGTGGTAGAACGTCCTCTCGCATGCGGGAGGTCGTGGGTTCGATACAAGCGCTATCACACAAAATACTTCTTACAATTGTATTAGTAGCTCCCTTGCTTGACGTTCAGAATAAAGCAGTGCTAGTACTGGTTGACCCGATGATAGTATAATGTGACTGGGTGGGGTATCATGGTATGTAACTACGACGTGATATTCCAATGTGGCAGCACTAGTTAGGCATTGAGATCTCTGCAATAAATAGATACCGATCGTCGTGATATGACTGAACAATTGTTAAACGCGAAGCTCAGCGCTATGCATACACAATTTGACCTTAGTGCTTCTCCACTGCAACTGAGAAATTGACAATACAAATCTTAGTGTTTTTGTCTATAACTTAACCAAAATGCCATCAGAAATTTTCATAAAAACTTATTTCAATTATCTTCAAGATGCCATTATCTTTGTTTCACGATTACAGTTTCTTAATTAAAGTGTGTCTCAAATTCACGGTATTTGTCTTCAGAGTCGTGATTGGATCTTGGATTTATATTTTCATTTCCTGCGTTTGTTTTACTTCACTGTATAACTTATATACGTTTCTTTTTGTAAATAAGTCAGTTTGTTGGTTGATTGAATGGTATTTTGCGTCATTTTCAGTATATTTTATATGATTGTCTATTTTTAGTGGTGGAGGGCGACAACCCACTTCTTTCCTGGGTAGAACCAGTACAGTATACCTCCCGCATCCGTAAGAATCGATACTTTCTGACTTACGTGTCGAGCTCCCAATAGGATTCAGTCTGTAGCGGTGAGAGACGACAATTTTTTAAGCGCAGATTCTTTACCATTCCGGCCACGGAGGCCCTACGTATACATATCAATCAGACAACTGTGGTTAATCGGTTTATATCGGATCTGCCACGGTGTAATAGTTGCTTTGTGTTGTGTGTGTAATTTAATATATTATTTCATTTCATCGATATGACATAACTGTACATGTAAGTTAAAAAAAATACGTGCCTTTAAACACGCTATATTTACATTAACTTGACTCTTTCTGTTAGAAAATGGTGTATTAATTCGAAAAAAAATCTATTTACTGCGCATGCATTTTAATATAAAAGGCTGTCCCAGACACTGACGTTAGTTGTCTCTCTTGCAGATATGTTTATTATAATTCTTCCAAGCCACGTTCTTATTGGTACTAAAGCGATGGGAAACTAATGTAAATGTAATAATTGATTCGCATTCTTTTGCGGTTTTTGTTTAGCTTTCAACAGTGAATGGTAAATTTACAAGATGGGGGATCACATGGTCGCGCAAACAGGTAGAATCGCCCGGAAGAGTAAGCATTCCTTTACTGTTAATGTTTACTGCGCGGATTTATATAGTACTATGGCGCAAACAGAGGGGACTTTTCAGTATTTTATTCCAGTATTGTGTCTGTTCTCAGCCTTACTATGCAACAGTAATCTCACAAACTATGCTATGGCATAAAGTTCAGGAAAATACGCTCTTTTGGCGCTATATTGCATGAAAATGCGTATACTAATACAGTCAATATGAATAAATACTGAAAGACGAAGAAAACTTCCGCTCGAAGCAAGAAATTGTTGAAACCACGTGACCCCCAACTCTACAGTTTGTTAATTAAGTTTTAAAAATATTCGAAACTATACAGAATAAATAGGATTGGTTTCAAGGAATGCATTTGTGCTATCTGTATGATTGGAAATTCGAATGTGACAGGTTATAAAACATTGATATAATACTTGGTTTGCATGACGTAAAGACTTCCCTAAATAAAGCCTGTGGTGATCTTTTGGATTTCCTCAGCCATTTGTGAGTCAGGTGACACGGTTTGGGTTAGGTTCAGGTCCTATCGCGTAATGCTACTATTAATGTAATATTACGATACGTGTGGCTATTGTATAGTCTAGCTGGTAATCTATGTTTCGTTGTATATGGTATTTTATTCTGATAAAACGTGAATAAACTTTAAACGCTTTACCTTTCATTTTATATTCTGAATTAATCCGTTACAATATAACATTGCACTATATAGCCGAATATATATATAATATAGTGCGAAAGGACTTTTCTAAGCCATGTTATTCACTGTCGTGAACGAGTTACGGAGGTGTCATTTCAAGATGGCGGACGATAACATCGGCATTACCGTACCGTATTTTATATCTGATATCACGTTCAATATACCGTTATGACACTTGGCAGTTGTGTGGTTCGATAGCACATTGGATGAATTATGAACATACATACTTTAATTTGTTTATTCCTATCGAAATAGGTCAAAACACTGCATCTAAGTCGTGACTGAACGGCGATAAAAAATTGAAGCGATGACGGCCCAACGTTTCTGCCTTTTTCTCATCCTTTGTAC
>JAWPHD010012768.1:0-73448 GCA_037043455.1 Cyrtodaria siliqua
TAGCTGAAACAGCATATTAATAAAAGTGACAGTCTGTGTATCCGTCATTTATAAATCTGTGTCAAATTTTGATTGGCAGAACCTTCACATAATTTTATCATTTCGTTATGGTTGTTGTGTCTGATCTAATTTTATTACATGTAAATATATATTTTGACTGAGCATCATCAAAAAACTGACCAATCAGTGACCAGAAATAAGACATAACCAATACATTCTGGTAGGTGATAAACTCGGTCTTTATCCTTGATGTTCACCAAGTTTACTGTTAAAATTAAGGTATCTACAGAGTGACTCTTTTAAAACCCTGCCTATTGCATGCACATTCATGCACATTGATTCAATATGTGTATGTTTTAAAATCAAAATCTTGAAAATATTATGGTATTTTTGCTCTGCCAAAGATTTTTATTTTACTATAGAACCTAAGGATAAAAACCGAGTAACACAAATTTTATCACCTACTGAAAATAAAATAAAATCTCAACATCTCTGCAATGCAAAACTATGACCATTTCACTCTCATTACTCATTAGAAACACAAGAACTAATTTTCTTGGGACAAACTGGTAAAGTTTTTACATAAACGTGTCACCTCTGATTGAAGTATAACACGTTCTTTGTCATATATAGGACAGGATATCATGAACTGACTCTCATCTTCTATCTCGTTAAGATTACACATTCTACAGAGCCTGTTTTCTGCAGCAATATTGTTATATCGTACGTCCAGCTTCAATCTCAAGACGATGCGCACTTATTTTTGATAATTGTTAATTTATTTTTTTCAAATTTCCAAAAGATTTTGATTTGAATAAGTACGTAACTTTCCTACATCTTCGGAGTTGCACCAGAGTATTCTGTTCAGCCAGTTAGATTCAAATTGATATATTAGTTTTTGTTTTGTGACGCTGGCTAAGTGTTTTGACTGCAACTGATATTATTTAATGTCTATTTTTTTCTAAAAATCATATGATTATGAATATTTGAGACCCAGCTATATACAGCGAGCAAATTTCAGTAAACGCATGATATAACAATTTTCGCTGACTTTCATGATAAGCTGACTTATAGGGTGACCGGTAAAAGACGGTTAATTTGCCGGGACTTGCCGGTCTCGGGTAGGAGGTGTTAAATGTAAAATTATATTTTGTAATCAAAACATTATATTTAGATTGGGGAAACTAATTTGGTGTGTTGATATATGATTAAATAAAGGATAATGATAAAAATATTTTAAAACCATGTTTTTGATGTTTGTATTGGTGTATTTGCATGAAATTGAAAACGCCGGGCTCCGTTTTAGGAACGCCGGGCTCGTCTTTAAACCATTATTACAAACTAATTATCAAATTATAATTGTATTTTTCACATTTGTTACGTAAAATGACTCATTCTAAATATGATTTAAAAAAACAACTTTATTATTTTGTAAATAAGGGTACCAAAATGTGTATATTTAGACTGTATACCATGCAGTTGGAAATTTCAAACGAACGCGGGAAAATTATCCTTTTTTTAATCATATCTCAACACACCAAATTAGTTTCCACCCTCTCAATATAATGTTTATAACGCTTCACATGTTAACAATGGAGACATACCGATTTATTTGTATACTAAAGCATATGTGTATTTCAAAAGCAAATAAATAACAAACACAACCAGTATTATCGTATATTATTTTATTCCATATACAAAAAAAGCATGAATAATAAGAATTTAATAACATGATATTTTCATTTATGACACATTATATAATGTTGATTTTTCTTTATAAAGGCATAGTATATGTATGATATAAATGTAAACATGTAGGTCTATTGAATACTTTACATCACTATTCATCAACTGGACTGTTTAGTCCTTTACAGACTGCATAGCATCAACTACTCCGACACATTGTTTGTGTAACCACTTTTTACATTTTTTCCCTTCACATTGGATTAAATCGTCTACAAATGCGGGCATTTCACTTTTATACATTTCACTGTATGACTTATGATGCCATCATTTCTACTAATTTCTTTTCTTTCGGGAATGGGGTCAATTTTCCCGCGTTCAAACAATTCAAGCAAGTGTTTTCTTAATTGAGTTCCGTCAAATTGTGTTATACATTAAAAGTATTATTACAAAATTCAACAAGATTTGCAATGGCAAACAGATCGCAGTCATAAGAATTGTTTTGTTGCTGCACTCTCGTGATATTTTTTTATCATTGCCATACATTTATACACATCTTCCGATTTTTTTGAAAAACTAATAACCCAATGATTTTTTAAAATCATATTTAGAATGAGTCGGTTTACGTAACCAATGTGAAAAATACAATTTTTACCGGTACCCAGCTTATACGCGCTGACCCAAAATTGGTGAGGAAAACGCTGACCTTTGAGAAAACGCTGACCTTGTTAATTATTTACTTATTAAAGATAATTAAACATTTTTTAATGTATATCTCCGTAAAACAACATATATTTAAATATATTAAGCAAAATCAGCGTTTTTTATTTGTTTTTTCATGGTTTATTTGGTATTTGAAAATGGTAGAAAACGCTGACTTTTTAGGATTTTGCTGACTTTGCTGCCTTGATTGTGTACAGAATACTAATCTTATTATTATCATTTTTATTTTTTTTCTCTAAAATCAAATGACTACTTGAGACCCAGCTATATTTCCTTTAATATACAGCGAGCAACTTTCGGTAAACGCATGATATAATTAACCATGGATTTGTACATATAAATCCATGATATAACAAAGATGATGGATTAATCATTAATCATTATTTGAAAATATTTACAGATGCCACTACAGATTCGATATAAAACGGGTATCGCCTTGTATCTCCATATACTGCATCGTTTGTTGACTTATAATGTATTTCAAAGCTTTCATGAGCAGTTGATCACATGTGAGGGGCCGACAAATACACTCGTCCTGAAAAAATTTAAACGGACATGCGCAGTTGTTACATTTCGAGGAGTTGTTTTGCGAATAACACTTCCTGGAAAATTGTTAATGAAATTCACGAATTTTCACTAATTTATTTGTGGGGGTAGAAGTTGAAACTGTGTGGTGAGTAATAACTTAACAACCATACTGTTTTCTAATTAAAATCCATTGCATGACATTATTTGTTGTAGAAAATACAGGTTCGAAAGTGAATGGCCTTGAACATGTAAGTTGTATTAAACTGGCCAAAAATTCCAGAAATATTTTCTGTTTTGAGCAAGGCGGCCCAGAAATGGAAAGCTTAAGGCCTATGAAAACAAACGGATGTTGGGGAGGGGACATGCATCATCCGACGACGGGCTAGAGTATGTTGTTTATACATAAATATTTATTTTATAAAACACAATGCAATTGTTGACACATAAAGCAAAGATTGTTTGTCGGAATAATTTTAATAGCGGTACAATTTTTTTTTACCAATTCGTGGGATTGAACCCAAACTAAAGTGACATTCACAGGTCAACAGTCGAGAGCGCTATCAATTGAGCTAAGCGGGCAGATGTACTATGGCTTAATATTTAGAGTACTAATGTAATATTTCGGTGGAATATATATATTTTCGAAACACACATGGCATGTTTTACATTAATAATACGAACAATTCATGGGCGCAGTCAGGTGTTTGAAAATGTATATTCCAACAAAATTATTGACATTAGATATCTAAATTCATAATTTTGCATTACAGAGATGTTGAGATTTTATTTTATTTTCAGTAGGTGATAAAGTTTGTGTTACTCTGTTTTTATCGTTAGGTTCTATAGTAAAATAAAAATCTTCGGCAGAGTAAAAGGATGATAATTTTCAAGATTCTGATCTTAATATATTGAATCAATTTGCATGAAAGTACATGCAATAGGCAGGGTTTTAAAAGAATAACACTGCAGATACATTAATTTTAACAGTAAACTTGGTCGACCATCAAGGATAAAGACCGAGTTTATCACCTACCAGAATGTATTGGTTATGTCTTATTCCTGGTCACTGATTGGTCAGTTTTTTTGATGATGCTCTATCAAAATTATGAATTGCAGAGATGTTGAGATTTTATTTTATTTTCAGTAGGTGATAAAACTTGTGTTACTTGGTTTTTATCCTTAGGTTCTATAGTAAAATAAAAATCTTTGGCAGAGTAAAAGATGATAATTTTGAAGATTTTGATTTTAAAAGATACATATATTGAATCAATTTGCATGAATGTGCTTGAAATATGCAGGGTTTTAAAAGAATCAGACTGAAGATACCTTAATTTTAACAGTAAATTTGGTTGAACATCAAGGATAAAGACCGAGTTTATCACCTACCAGAATGTATTGGTAGTTCTTATTTCTTGTCACTGATTGGTCAGTTTTTTTGATGATGCTCTATCAAAATTATGATGCATATTATACATCTGGCCCTCTTAGCTCAGTTGATAGCGAAGTCGGCTATTGACCCGCAAGCTTATTGTAGTGTGGGTTCATGCAATCCCACATGATCTTGTACCGCTATTGAATTCTGTCAAACAATCTTTTTTTTCCCCAGTAAATATGCAATAATGTGCTGTGTTGTGTTTGTCAACACAATTATTTTGTGTTTTATAGCTAAAAGTTATGGACATTGTCTTTTTTCAATACCGAGCGTAGACAGCTCCACAGCGTTTTACTGAAACGCGACATGCGCAGTGATGCAGTTTTGGAGGCTGAAATCTGATACGGCTAATAGTAAGGTCAATCTGACGTGACCTCCAATGCAGTGTTGTCAGATCCTTAGTAGCTTAGAGTATCATAGCTTGATAAAGGGTCTGATCTTAATGAGATTGACTATGTACAATGTACCTTATTGTATGGTAATACCAGTCTTCACGCTAATTTTTTCACAGCACTTGCCCCAATGGGCAAGTTAACTAGCAAAACCACTTGCCCGAAAGCTTTTTTACTTGCCCGAATTTTATATAGTATTTTCTAAGGAACAAAAAGAAAACACATTTTGTTAGTATTGTTTCTTTTATTTCTGTCAAAATTTCATATCTTATTCTCTGAAAGAATAAATCAATGAATAAACAAGGTCCTCTGTCATTTCAAGGTCCCCATCATCTTCATGAATCCAATTAACCATGAGTGCACACCTGTGTTGATTTTTATTGGGAACAAATCTGAATTTTCCGACAACTTTTCAATTGAAAGCAATCAATCGCCAGAAAAAGTACAAACAATGAGACGCCGAGTGCATCTTTTATGTGCAGAGCTGACACGACTGATAAATACAATGAATAAATTTCGAAACAAATACACATTTCAAACTTTTAATGCATTTAATCACAAGTTTTGTTCGTTTTTGTTGTCCGAAAGTCAACAGTTCTCCTACCGGCATAAATAGCCATAATCCTTAGCCATGTATGTATCTTTTAACAAGGCGGCACTAATAACGGGTTTATGACCCGGAATTCTTTACCATTTTTTCTGATTATTTCTGACTAAAGAACCCATCGCTGTAATAATAAACATCAGAATAGTAAAATTTGTTTCAAAGAAAGACTTATTAAAAAGAAAATTATAATTTCCAGTATAATTACTAATTGAATATTATGTTCAGTCGCCGCGAAGACGGTAATAGGAACCGCCATATAACTGTCGTGACCCAGTATACATAATCCGGGCATTTAAATTTTCCCACATCCTCTTTTCCAAAACAAAAGAAAAAGTCTTCTTCGATTTTTTGTAAACCTATTGAATAATTATGCATTAAAATGACTGCAATTAGAAAAAGTTGCACCTTTTACCTGTGCAGTTTTTACTCGGCAAGTTTGTCTTCGCGGAGAATCGTGGCGTACTTTCGTGGCGTAAGTATGCCGAGAACCTTTTCCGACTCCGCGTAGTTTTGTCAGCGAAACTCTGCACGCGATTTGTATATTCCTCACTCGGCGTGAAAGAGTAAAGTGTGGGCTTCGCGTGAGCTGTACTGTATATTCCACTGAAAAATCACACTTGCCCCATCGGGCAAGCAGATGATAATTTCTGCTTGCCCGAAATCGAAGCTACTTGCCCCGGACTTCGGGCAAGCCGGTTACGACGAAGACTGTAATAGTGTTTTTTTTATTATTGAAAACCAAGTATAACAGTATTTAGCATTTTATTGAACAAATCTTAAAATGTGGGTGGAGGGCTGTGTGCACAAGGGAGGTCTGGTCTGGGTGGATAGGGGCGGGTAGAGGGGGTAAAATTATCTACAAGATCGAGAGACCTGGACTGTTTGGCATTTCCTATCCCTGATAGAAACTATTTGATTGCCATATAAAAGGTTTGCAGTTTGGTGTGTTAGTGAGCTATAAACTGTGTTATCAGGTCTGCATAAGTATGCAATGTAACTTAAGATGGTAAACAATGTGATTCATTTTGCAGTAGAACCATATGAAGATGCATTTGATGTGGATGTTATGTTACCTCTTGATTGCCATGGTGATAGGATTTACCAGAGGTAGGTGATATATATATATATAAATATACTTGTAGCATGGTCGGTGACATTTCCTTTGATGAATGCAGAGCAATAAGTCGTTTAATTTAGGGTAACTAAAGGGGCGTGACTTCACCGTACTACAACTACCGGATATTGGAATTTAGTGACGTCACAGTGTTACTAAGTACACCATGCTACTAAAAAGATAAGAGTCTGTCTCAGCTTGTTGGCTATGCCCATCTCGGTGTTTAAATAAGCCAACTCGTTGAGACCAGACTATTACATATTTCTGCGGAATAAGAGAGCTTGTATGTATGATGTACCACATGAAATTAAGTCTCCATTTTAATTTACATCTAAATCTTAAATTCTATCATCATGAAACTTTGTATACCTTTATTGTATTCAGGGATTAGTTATATGGCTATTGAGGTTGGAGTTGACCTTGAATATATAGGTCACTGTGAATGTTAAATCGACCTTGAAACTTAATTTACGGACAGCGCTTGTGATCATTTTTTTTTACCGCAAATATATATTTTTGATTTTTCAAGACATTGAGTTGTTCTCTTCTGGAGAGTCAATGCCACATTAAATTCTACAACTGAAACATGCAATCTTGCACAGAACGGCATTGACTATACTGCCGACATTTTTAGCTCACCTCAGGGTTCTCCACAGGCCATTTAAGCATAGCGGAGCCGCTGCGCTTGACTTCCAAAATCTTACATCCCGCGGTGCCTAAACTGCGCCGCTATGCTTAAAAACCAGAGCGCGGTGCTTTGATCTGAAGGCAAACACCGCCTTTAAAAACCCTTATGCGCACCGTACACAAATTCATAAACTCGCGTCAAACAATACACACAAGTAACACGTGACTGATCTATGCAGTATGCAGAACGTGCGATAACACGCTGTGTGATTAGTGGATTGTTGACAACAAATTGCAATTATCACGAGTTGATTGGATTGTCGTGTTGTGGATTAATCAGTAATTGGGAGATAATTGGGATGTGAGAATGTAACTTAAAGCAGTTGAACTGGACAGTTTGTTAATATTGGCAGTTTGTGTATCGGCTAACGTGTATTGTTCAAGACGGAAATGAAAGATGTGATGTGCAGGAGTTTGTTTGTTTTGCGTAAGTAAGTATAATTGTTTTGGTTGTCATTTGATTTAAGTTTGTGCGTTAATAAATAAAATAAATAGCAATTGTGGGATAATATCTGGTCATTTGAAAAAAGAAAAGAAGAAATGAAGGTAGTTTATTTATCTGTTTACTTCAAAGCTTGTCAATATTTTGAAAACAAAAATACTAGAAATTACTTACAAAATAAAACAAAAATAATTCAGTTATTACTATTATTAAGCGTGTTGGTCTATTATATATTTATAATATATTAAATTATTTATATATGTTTCTTCAGACCTTGGCCCGCCACTTTAACCAGGATGAAGATTCAATGATGATCGAGTGGAGACAAGTGAGGGAGGTTACAAAGAATGACAGAGAGCTTCAGAAGTCTCACCCAAACTTGTACAATATTGCAGCTGTTGGTCTGCTTATTCCAACATCAACAGCAGATTGAATTAAGACAGCACAGGTCAACTCTGTGTAACAGAGTTCTCAATGCACTGCTGGCAGTAACAATGCAGGGCCCACCTCCATCAGTTTGAATATGACAGGGCAGTGGAAGAATGGCACATGGCCAGACCTAGAAGGTCAAGCATCTGAATAGGAACTGCTAGCTAATATGTACAAGTCAAGACATTGAATGGGCTAACTTGTGTTGGATTTATTTGAGTGCTAAGGTTATATTTTTTAAGTATTATCAAATGTGCTGTTTTATTTCCAGGGATGAATATTGTGTAGTTGATGGTATTATATGTGTGCATGATGTGTTGATGTATATGTTGTATTATTGTGTATAAACTTATAATAAATCTTTGTATGTTTTCTTCTTCATCG
Source organism: Cyrtodaria siliqua (assembly GCA_037043455.1). Classification (NCBI taxonomy): domain Eukaryota; kingdom Metazoa; phylum Mollusca; class Bivalvia; order Adapedonta; family Hiatellidae; genus Cyrtodaria; species Cyrtodaria siliqua. The sequence goes on from JAWPHD010012768.1 coordinate 8,422, forward strand.
TGTATTAAAACATAGATTATTTATTATTGTTTATTGTATGTATTTCAGATGCTGCATGTTGTGTTGATGTGTGTTGTATTATTGTGTATGTATTATTGTGTATGAACTTATTTTAGTTAATATTTTTATGAGATTTTTTTTAAAATAAAAGTCTTAAAACATGGATTATTTATTATATTGTTTATTATCATAAATATATAATTATATATGGCTTCCTAACATCACTTATATCACACAAAAGAGTGCCTCACCGTCAATACAGGCAGTTACTAGAAGCCAAAAAAATCAACACATGAGGGGGATTCCCCCTCCCGTACCCTCCCCCAGCACGCGCTACTATGCCACTATGCTTGAAAATAATCCTGTGGAGAACCCTGCACCTGGTGCTCCAGTGTGAGCTGTTGTGATCGCCCTTCGTCCGTTCGTGAGTGCGTGCATGCACAATTTCTTTTAACGACTTCTCCTCTTAAACCGCTTGACCAATTTTGATGACACTTCACAGGAATGATCTTTGGATGGTCTTCTTTCAAGATTGTTCAAATTATGGAAATCCATATAGAACTCTGGTTGCCATAGCAATCGAAAGAAATCAAGCTGGAACATTTTAAAAGTCCTCTATAACTACTGGCTCGATTTCAAAATAATTTCACAGATATGATGTTTGAGTGACCCTCTACCAAGATTGTTCAAGCCCGGTTGATTCGTCAAAAGAAACGTGGCCGCCAGGGGGCAGGGCATATTTTTGCTATATTTCTGTATGGAAAACTTAAAAAATCTTCTCGTCTGAAACCGCTTAATGGATTTCAAAATAATTTCACAGAAATGATGTTTGGGTGACACTCTACCAAGATTGTTCAAGCCGGGTTGATTTGTCAAAAAACTTGGCCGCCAGGGGCTGGGCTTATTAGCTCTACTGGCCAAAGCTTATTAGCTCTACTGGCCAAAGGCCAGCAGAGCTTATGGGATGGCGAGTTGTCCGTCCGCCGTCCGTCTTTTAACTTTTGCCTTGTGAACACTCTAGCACTCATTAATCAAATCTTTACGAAACTTTGCCAGTGTCTTCATATCAATAAAAGCTCGGACAAGTTCGAAAACAAGCTGGATCGGATAAATTTCACCGGAGTTATGGCCCTTGTTTTGCTGAAAAATGCCATATTAAGCCTTGTGAACACTCTAGCACCTTCATTTATTATTTAATTTTTACCAAACTTTGATTGTTAATATCAATGAAAGCTCGGACAAGTTCGAAAACCAGCCAAATTGGATCAGTAACACCGGATTTATGGCCCTTGTTTTTAGCTCTACTGGCCACAGGCCAGGAGGGCTTATGCGATCACTTTTCGTCCGTCGTCTGTCTGTCTGTTAGCAGTTTTATAAAATCGACATCTCCTCTAAAACCGCTTGAAGGATTTTTGATGAAACTTCATCACAATGTTACTTGGGAGGGCCCCTCTCAGATTTGTCATCCAAGATGGCCGCCATGGCTAAAACTAGGTCAAATTTAAGGAAATTTCAAACGACATCTCCGACGAAACCACTTATTCCATTCTTGTGAAATATCATATATACATGTTCTTTGGGTTAGCCTCTATCAAGTTTGTGTTTTTCGTTATTGTCAAATAATCAAAATGGCCGCCACGGTGACCCAAAGTTTACATAAGAGTTATATAGGAAAAGGTTAAAAATTACATCTTTTCTGAAACCGCCTGAAAGATTTTGATGAAACTTAAGCACAATGATATTTGGGATAGTCCCTCTCAGATTTGTGTTTTTCACGGCTGCCAGTCATCCAAGATGACCGCCGCCATAGCTAAAACTAGGTCAAATTTAAGTAAATTTCAAACGACATCTCCTCCGAAACCACGTATTCCATTCTTGTGAAATATCATATGTTCCTTGGGTTAGCCTCTATCAAGTTTATGTTTTTTGTTATCGTCAAATAATCAAAATGGCCGCCACGGCGACCCAAAGTTTACATAGAGTTATATAGGAAAAGGTTAAAAATTACATCTTCTCTGAAACCGCCTGAAAGATTTTGATGAAACTGAAGCACAATGATATTTGGGATAGTCCCTCTCAGATTTATGTTTTTAGCGGCCGCCAGTCATCCAAGATGGCCGCCATGGCTAAAACTAGGTCAAATTTAAGTAAATTTCAAACGACATCTCCGAAACCACTGATTCCATTCTACTGAAATATCATATACATGTTCCTTGGGTTGGCCCCTATTAAGTTTGTGTGTTTCGTTATCGTTGAATAATCAAAATGGCCACCACGGTGACCCAAAACTTATATAGAGTTATATAGGAAAAGTTTTAAAATGACATCTTCTCTGAAACCGCTTGAAGGATTTTGATGAAACTTAATCACAATGATATTTGGGATAGTCCCTCTCAGATTTGTGTTTTTCACGGCCGCCAGTCATCCAAGATGGCCGCCATGGCTAAAACTAGGTCAAATTTAAGGAAATTTCAAACGACATCTCCTCCGAAACCACTTATTCCATTCTTGTGAAATATCACATACATGTTCCTTGGGTTAGCCTCTATCAAGTTTGTGTTTTTCGTTATCGTCCAATAATCAAAATGGCCGCCACAGCGACCCAAAGTTTACATAGAGTTATATCGGAAAACGTTAAAAATGACATCTTCTCTGAAACTGCTTGAAGGATTTTGATGAAACTAATAATCACAATGATCTTTGGGTTAATCCCCCTCAGATTTGCGTTTTTGAGGCCTCCAGTCATCCATGATGGCCACCATGGCTAAACTTAGGTCCAATTTAAGGACATTTATCAAACGACATATTACCACTTATTCCATTCTAGTTAAATATCATATGCATGTTCCTGTTGTTGGCCTCTATCAAATTTATGTTTTTCGTTGTCAAATATTCAAGATGGCCACCACGATAACCCAAAGTTTACATAGAGTTATATATAGGAAACATGTTTCTTGGGTTGGCCTCTATCATGTTTATGTTTTTGAACCACATCATACAAGTAGAGCGTCTACAGGCCCTCTTGGGCCTCTTGTTTCTGAAAATTGCTATTTTCTGCCTTGTGAACACTCTAGCACCTTCATTTATTATTTGATCATTACCAAACTTGCAAAGATTGTTAATACCAATGATAGCTTGAACAAGTTCGAAAATCAGCTCAATTGGGTCAGTAACACTAGAGTTATGGCCTTTGTTTTTTCTGAAAAATGCCATTTTCTGCCTTGTGAACACTCTAGCACATTCATTTATTATTTGATCGTTACCAAACTTGCACAGATTGTTAATACCAATGATAGCTTGGACAAGTTCGAAAATCAGTTAAATTGGATCAGTAACACCAGAGTTATGGCCCTTGTTTTTTTTCTGAAAAATGCCATTTTCTGCCTTGTAAACACTCTAGCACATTCATTTATTATTTGATCTTTACCAAACTTGCACTGATTGTTAATATCAATGAAAGCTTGGACAAGTTCGAAAACCAGCCAAATCTGATCAGTAACACCGGAGTTATGGCCCTTGTTTTTTTCTGGAAAATGCTATTTTCTGCCTTGTGAACACTCTAGGGCCTACAATATTAATCGGACCTTTATTTAATTTTTTTAGTGTCTTTTTATCAATGAAAGCTGGGACAAGTTCGAAAACCGGCAAGATTAAAATAATTTAACCGGAGTTATGGCCCTTGTTTTGCTGAAAAATGCCATATTAAGCCTTGTGAACACTCTAGCACCTTCATTTATTATTTGATCTTTATCAAACTTGTACAGATTGTTAATATCAATGAAAGCTCGGACAAGTTTGAAAACCAGCTAGATCGGACCTTTAACAGCGGAGTTATTGCCCTTGATTTAGTTAAAAATGCTATATATTTTGCCTCATTAAGATGATAGGGCCTTCATTTTTCATCCAATCTTTAACAAACTTTACCAGATTGTTTATATAAATGAAAACTTGGACAAGTTCTAAAACCAGCTTGATCGGACCATTAACAGCGGAGTTGCGGCCCTTGATTTAGTTAAAAATGCTATATTTTGCCTCGTTAAGACGATAGGGCCTTTATCTTTCATTCGATCTTTACCAAACTTTACCAGATTGTTTATATCAATGAAAGCTTGAACAAGTTCGAAGACCAGCAATATCGGAAAAGTAACAGCGGAGTTATGGCCCTTGATTTAGTTAAAAATGCTATATTTTGCCTTGTTAATATGACAGGGCCTTCATTTTTCGTGCGATCTTTTTGAAACTTTTCCAGATTATTAATATCAATGAAAGCTCGGACCTATTCGAAAACCAGCCAGATCGGACCAGAAACATTGGAGTTAGGCCCTTGATTTAGTTAAAAATGATATATTTTGCCTCCTTAAAGGGGTTGATGCACTATTTTCAAACACAGTTTATTTTAAAGGGCTCTGAAAAACTTGGAAAAAGCTGAAAGAATTATCAAAATGCCATGAAAAATAAAGGAGATATGACTCATTGAATATTTGCAAAGAACATAAATGGAGGCGGCCATCTTTGAACGATGACGTCATCGCGCCGTTTTATCATATATGGCATATTGATAAAATGTCTTTTAAAGCAAAGAAAATCACTGTAAATGAAAATAATACTAATATGTATACATTTTACATCTGTATATTTATTTTTAATCAATTTGCAGTGGTTTTCTTTGCTTTAAAATACATTTTGTCAATATGCCATATATGGTAAAACGGCGCGATGACTTCATCGTTCAAAGATGGCCGCCTCCATTTATGTTCTTTGCAAATTTTCAATAGGTCATATCTCCTTTATTTTTAATGGCATTTTGATAATTCTTTCAGCTTTTTCCAAGTTTTTCAGAGCCCTTTAAAATAAACTGTGTTTGAAAATAGTGCATCAACCCCTTTAATTCTATAGGGCCTTCATCTTTCATCTGATCTTTACTAAACTTTACCTGATTGTTTATATTAATGACAGCTCAGGCAGTTTCGAAAACCAGCCAGATCGGACTAGTAACAGATAAGTTATGGCCCTTGATTTAGTTAAAAATGCTATATTTTGCCTCGTTAAGTTGATTAACGGGGCCTTCATTTTTCATGCGATCTTTATGAAACTTTACTTGATTGTTAATATCAATGAAAGCTCGGTCAAGTTCGAAAACCAGCCAGATCGGACCAGTAACAGTGGAGTTATGGCCCTTGTTTTAGTTAAAAATCCTATATTTTGCCTCGTTAAGACGATAGGGCCTTCGTCTTTCATCCGAGCTTTAAGAAACTTTACCAGATTGTTAATATCAATGAAAGCTTGGACAAGTTCGAAAACCATCCAGATTGGACCATTTACATCTGAGTCATGGTCCTAGATTTTCTGAAATATGCTATATCTTGGCCTCATTAAGACGAAAGGGCCTTCATTTGACCGGATTTTATTGATACTTTGCAGGGATGATCAGTACCAAGCCAAGTTGTACATAGTCACCGTGTTCCAGTTTAATGATTTTGGGGGAGTTATAGCCCTTTAAAGGTTTTAATCACAAACTTTGTTCTGACTAGTTCTCCTGAACCCCTGGCTGGATTAAATGAAACTTTTTAGGGATGATCGATTCTATGTCTAGTTGTGCAAATCATCGCCGTGTTCCGGTTGAATGATTTTTGGCGGAGTTATGGCCCTCTAAAGGTTTTAATACACAAACTTTGTTCTGACTAGTTCTCCTGAACCCCTGGCCGGATTTAAACAAAGCTTTTTAGGGATGATCAATTCCATGCCTAGTTGTGCAAATCATTGCCATATTCCGGTTGAATGATTTTTTGGCAGAATTATGGCCCTTTAAAGGTTTTAATACACAAACTTTGTCTGATCTACTTCTCCTGAACCTCTCGCCGGATTTCAATGAAACTTTGCAGGGATGATCAGCACCAAGCCTAGTTGTGCATGTCGCAGTCACGTTCCGGTTTACAGATATTTGGCAGAGTTATGGCCCTTTAAAGGATTTTGATTTTCCGGGCTAGTTCTCCTGAACCCCTGGATGGATATAGATGAAACTTGACAAGGATGATCAGTATCAAGCCTAGTTGTGCATATCATCGCCATATTCGGTTGAATGATTTTTGGCAGAGTTGTGACCCTTTAAATGTTTTAATACACAAACTTTGTCCAGATTAGTCACTTCTAAACTCTTTGCCAGATTTCAGCGAATCTTGGCGAGGATGATCAGTACTAAGCCTAGTTGCACCTTCATTGCCATGTTCTGGTTGAATGAATTTTGGCAGAGTTATGAGCCCTTAAAGGTTTTAATACACTAACTAGTCTCTGGCTGGATTTCAATGAAACTTTGCAGGGATGATCAGTACCAAGCCTAGTTGCATATGTCATCACCATGTTCTGGTTGATTGATTTTTGAAAGACTTATGGCCCTTATACATAAACTTTATCTTGAGCAAGTAGAGCGTCCACAGGCCCTCTTGGGCCTCTTGTTTTTGCTATATTTCTATATGGAAAACTTAAAAAATCTTGTCTGCAACTGCTTGATGGATTTCAAAATAATTTCACAGAAATGATGTTTGGGTGACACTCTACCAAGATTGTTCAAGGTGGGTTGATTTGTCAAAAAACTTGGCCGTCAGGGAGCGGGGCTTATTTTTGTTATATTTCTATATGGAAATCTTAAAAATCCTCTTGTCTGAAACCGCTAGATGGATTTCAAAATAATTTCACAGTAATGATGTTTAGATGATTTACCAAGATTGTTTAAGCTGGGTTGATTCGTCAAAAATCATGGCCGCGGCGGGGCAGTTTCCCTATATAACCATATCAGAAAACGTTTAAAACCTTCTTGTCTGAAACCGCTGTCCCATTACAAAATAATTTCACAGAAATGACGTTTGTGTTGGCCTCTTCCAAGATTGTTGAAGCCGGGTTGATTCATAAACAAACATGGCCCCAGGGGGCAGGGCTTATATTTGCTATATTTCTCTATATGGAATACTTAAAAATTCTTCTCGTTTGAAACCTCTCAATGGATTTCAAAATAATTTCACAGAAATGATTTTTGGGTGACACTCTTTCAAGATTGTTCAAGCCGGGTTGATTCGTCAAAAAACATGACCGCCAGGAGCCTAGGCAATTTTTTGCTATATTTCTATATGAAAAATTTAAGAAATCTTCTTGTCTGAAACCGTTTGATGGATTTCAAAATAATTTCACGGAAATGATGTTTTGGTGACATTCTGCCAAGTTTGTTCAAACTGGGTTGATTCATCAAAACATATAGTCGCCAGTGGGCGGGCAGTTTCCCTGTATAACTATATGGAAACTTTTACCAGAGTTTTGTTAATGCTATCAGCTATAGGACATCCCTGTCATCATAATAGATTTGATAATATAAAATCTTTTGCATACAGTGCATAAAACTGAGCTGAAATGGATGCCCTGTTGTGTTTTAGCCCACATGATCATATAGTGCTCAAGGGTGACTTTGTGTGATTAAAAATAGCGTAAAGCATGTTGATTCGATAAAAAAAAACATGGCTGCCAGTCGGAGGGGATCTTTTCTTATATCTTTATTAAACAAAGCTACATTCACTTCACATTGAGTTGATGTTTGAGTGACACTCGACAAAGATTGCTCAAAACATGACTGCACTCAGGTGAGCGATTTATGGCCATCATGGCCCTGGCCCTCTTGTTGTCCTTCCTTCTCACTTGTAGCAAGCAGACACAACTGGAATAGAGGTTTGATAAAAGTTATATCTCAAATAGACTCACAACATTTTGGTTAACATCAGCAAGCATCCATTTATTATCAGAAGTGTTTGCCAAGTCTGGAATGCAAACAAACAGTGACTTTACTGTGAGTAAATATATTCGATGTTGATCCAAGAACATGCATGATAATACCTACTTTGTGAATATTTCCAGCTGGGCAGTGTGAGCCGTGCCAAAAGTTCATATTATATTAACTTAATAATGATGACTGTTTTTAAGGTGACGATTGTGATCCTGTTTTCCTGAATAGTACCACAGGAAATATCACGTTCCCAGCCACGGCGGGGGTTAACTGCACCTGGTATATTGTGGCCAACAAAACAGCAACACAGGTAATATATCAGAGTTTTGTGAGCAGTCACTGTTAATTTTATATAAATTGATCAGTCTTGTTTATACAAAGACAAGATAGGGATACTGGATTGCTTTTAGTGTGCAAGTGTAAACGGTGCCTCACGCACAATATTGACGGTCATGCAATTTTAATGTCAAATCCTGACTTAGTCTGGAATAGGCCTCTCGTGGGTTTTACCGGTAACATGTTGTACGTACAAACAACATATACTGCTACAATATTAGGCACATGCAACTTTGACACGAATATTAGTGTTCCACAACGTATATTTTCAAAGGAGAGTTGACCAACCATATTTATACCTACAGTCGAACTTCGGTAACTCGAACATCGATTCCTTGATAATATATCGGTAACTCGAACACATACTCCGGTCCCGGCACAACTCCTATATAATTCAATGTAATTTACGCTCTGTCATTCGAATATTATTTCTCGATTACCACCCAAACTCGAGGGCTTTTTACGGTTCGGAGGTGATAAATACCCACCGTAACAGTGGTTCATTTTGCTCTGCGTCCCGCATCCTAGACGCACATTTTTTTCTGAGGACGCTTCATTCTTAAACGTGCGTCCCATGGACGCATTACTCGAAAATTTTACAAGTGGTAAATAACCGTTTTCGATGTGATAACTAGGGAACAAATATAACACGACACCGGTTAAAGTACGCGTATTCTGATTGGATAAAAAGTATTTGTCATCCAATCAGTAACAACGTTTTACTAACTGTTGGTGTTCGCTAGTATGGAAATCCCTAGACTGTGTTATGGTCCTTTGCGCTTCTCTGTTGAGAGAACAGAATAGAATAGAATAGACTAGGAAATCGCGGATGATGAACACAAAATGCCACCGAAGAAAGTTATAAAAAATTACCCACAACAAGTTAAATTGACACTTGATTGGCATGTCAAACTACTCAGGACTAATTGAACTGTTTAAAGTTTGTGTAGACTGTCTGCAAGCATAAAATAAAGAAAAAATACAGAGATTTTTATGATGGTGATTACCCGTTACAGAACCGAGACAACTGCAGGGGTGTAAAATTCTTTTGAATGCCACTCGCCCTGTAGGACTAGTGACCTGTAAAATGCACTCGCCCTTATCAAAGTTTCACTCGCCCTTATATTTTAGGGTGATTTTTAACTGTTGTTGATAGGAAATAATATTATGTCTTTATATACAATAAACCACTTATATAATTAATATGTCAAATTCTTTAATATTAATAAAGAGTTGAAAAAGCATGTTTTTTATACTTTTTAATGTTGATCCTAGCTACAGACCTGCCATTTATGGCACAAAACTTATGCTTTACAGTGACTGTGTGTGCCTTGTGTGAGGCACACACATTTTTTATATGTGCTATTTTCAAAGAGTATAGACCCAGATCAGGTGTCCTGGAGTAGCTCTCTGATCTGGGTCTGCACTGTTTGAAATGGTCACCTTAAATTAACAGTAAGCTTTTCCTATTTCAGTCCATTTGAAAAGTCAGTGCTTATTAGTTAAGAAGTCAGCTAAATGACTATTCACTGTCTGAAGATGACTCCACTCTAGCTCTTGGCCCTCTAGGCCCTGTCAGCACGTGTCCCCTAACATGCCTTGTACCCATTCATCTCCGCCCCCTTGACTTTTACTTGGCCTTGTACCCATTCATCTCCGCCCCCTTGACTTTTACTTGCTAAGAACGATTTTATACTTGTTTGCTTTGACAGTCCGCGCGAAAGTAACCGGTGTCGTCAATAACATTTACCCTCGGCTCGTAGACTGGTTTACAAAAATCGGCTAATATTCAACGAGTGATAAATTATTCTTCGACTTGACAATATATTCGAATTTATTTTTTAATCAAAGCTGATATTTTTTCCATGTTTTAATCGCTATATTCGTACTCAAAATTCGATCTAAAATATCATTAACTTGCAAATAAAATACCATTACGAACCGACTATTGGGCGAAACTACTATAAATTTAAGCGAGCAGAGTCCCAGTCTAGCACAACGAGCACCTGCTACTTACATCATGCGTTTCAGTGTTGCAGATCGTGAAAGCATCTCGGATGCATAAAAACAAACTCTTTAGGCAATTTTTGAGAGATATTCGCCGAGAAATCAAAATATTTTCAATTGAACAGGCAGAAAAATTCACTCGCCCGGTCGGACTACCATTTGACAATTTGTACTCGGAATTTTACACCCCTGAACTGCGCCATATAAGCACAGATTCTAAAAGAAATACTTTGTAAAACAAAGAATGGTAGCAATACAATAAGGAATAACTCGAAAATGATACAGTTTTGAAACTGTATGCACATATTTTGCCGATGTTTTACTGTTTTTAAAAGTGAAAAAATCGGCAAAAGTAGTAGCAAATGGTATGTATTTCGGACAAAATTCGTTCTGAAATAGATATTAAAGGTACCCTTTATATTTCAAAGTACCAATATTATAGGACCTCTTATGGGTTGTTGTTAATAGGCTTTATTAATTTTAGTTATATAGGATAACACATTTAAAAATTAGGGCGAAATGGTGATTTAGAAAGGAAGATATAAATATTATTTATAATTGATATAATTTTTATGAAATCCATTTGTTTGACAGGCATTTTTTTACAATATTTAGGCAACATAGTAGTGCATTATGGGTGCTTAATAGACTTTTACAACTTTAAAACGAAAATTTAAGTTGGTTGGGGTTGGGTGAGCTCTATGTGCACAAGGGGCTAGATACATGTGGCTAATAAACTTAAATTATCATAATGGGAAATATAATTTAATTCCAAAATTGTCTGAAAGTGCAATATTAAATGATGTTTATGTGTAAAAGTGATATAAAACAAGTTCCAACCCCTCAGAAGTTTAATTATAAGTATGATGCTCGGCAGGGTTATTACCTTATCCTTAATCGCCCCAAAGCAAAATGAAAAAACAACATGCATTCATAAATTTCTGGAGAGAACCCAGATGAGAGTAAATCAGAGGGAATTCAGAGATGTTAACAATTTGTTGTTAAAAGTAAAATAAAGCTTTAACTTTATGCAATGCAATTTCTGTTCTTTAAATCTGCATAATAGAGTCCCTGGGATATTGTGTTATATAGATTATTTTTAACGAATTTTGCATAGAAAAAACCCTGGGACCCATTGTTTTTTTAGTTTGGACCCATTGTTTCAAAATATGTGAGTCCCAGGGACTCATTAAAGCAGAGTTCAAAATGAATCACTGCCGTAAACGTCGTCCATTGATTTTACACGACGCTTAAGTTCAGTTGAAGCGTGAAAGAAAATCAAGTGGTGTGAAAATTATGTTCGATTAGCGATAATAAACAGATGAAATGTTCAATTTGTGTTGACTTATTTTATACTAATTTTGATCATTAAACAATCAAATAACTGCTTAACACACTATTATTTTTATCTAATGTGTAAACTCGATGTTTGTATATTCTGTTCAATTATATTCCAACTCATTATTCTGATTTCCGGTTTGTGTGAATTGCACTATTTCTCTAAATAAATGCTTTATAAAGATACTATTTTTCTAAATAAATGCTAAATAAAAATAAAACAAACACATTTTTTGCAGCTTTTAGCTCTACTGGCCAAATACAGCATTTGGGCCAGTAGGGCTTTAGGGTTTATGCTATGGTCTTTTGTCCGTCGACCGTCTGTCCGTTAACTTTTTGATGTCAACACTCTAGCACCTTCATTTTTCATCCGAACTTTACCAAACTTTACCAGATTATTAATATCAATGAAAGCTCGGACGAGTTCGAAAACCAGATTTTAAATATTGTTTAATTGTGTAATCAAATTTAAGAGGGAGCAGGTGACAGATTTGATCTGAAGCTGCAGTAGACAAATGGTTAGCATATTTGCCTCTTGTACGTGTTGCAGATGATGTATCTTGCAAACATTGTTAGATTAGATTTAAATGCTTATGTTTATACTTGCTATGCCCCCTCCCTTTAATGTAGAAATCGCACCGTCTGTTCGCTCATCGATTATTTGTCCAGACAAGGCTTAGAGGCTATTTTGGGTTTATGAGGTTAAGTCTCTAAATATCTGGGAGACTGTGTCCATAGAGTGTTGACGTCATAATGAGCCTAAATATATACCAATATTAATTTACACCATTGGTCTAGAGGGGGATTAGGGACTTAAATGTTGGTGTAATAGGACTGCAAAAATTACACAAATATTTAGGCACTCAGCAGGTTTGAAATCGGGACCCCTTGCATGTGCTCTTTGGCCTCTTGTTTGTTTTGTGGATTGTGGATTTAGAAGTGCTCCACCATTTACTTACTGCTTCAGTACTTTTATTTGATTCTTTTGTTTGGATAAAACAAATTAAATATTTAGAGCCTAAGTAAGTAAATTACATTGTCATACATGTATTATCAATATTAACCCTTAACCCGCTAAGCATGACTATAATAGCCTTTACGTCCATTGTAAACCCAGATCAGCCTGAGAGTTACTCGCAGGCTGATCTGGGTTTACAGGGGCACAGACTAACTCTATTTAGCTAGGAGCCAACTGGGCCCCTGACTTAGAATTTTTAGGGGCCCAGCCCAAAAGTTAGGTGCCCAACAAAATATTATTTTATTTTACCACTCTGGTGCATAATTTATGAACAATTTCATGCATTTACTCCGTGTTTATTGAATATTATAAACAACATTACTGATCATTACAAGTCCAAGTTATCTATTTAATTATAAATAGTATTGTTAATGAGTTTTGTTATAAATGATCACAACTGGAATATGTAAATTATTGTAATAAAAGATTAAAAAAGATTAGATATTATTAAATTAATGTTTTATTTTGTTATAAATATTTTATGTTGACATACAGTTTTAAAATTAATGTATGAGACCTTTTTTATCAACATGATTCCTGCCATATACTTATTATTGATGATTTCTAAAAGCACCGCATTTTATTAATCAAAAGCGCCGCGTTTTAGAATATCCAAAAACCGGAAGTGAAACCTAATTATTTCCCCTTCAAATTATAACACAAATTTATGATCATGTGTAAAATAAACACTACCATGTCTGTTTTAATGTTGATTTTATACCAGCAAATGTTACTTGTACTCTTGCACATCTAATTTAACATTGACATTCGAAGCTCAGAGTACCGTAACATGCAGTTTTGTGGGAAACCGTACATCGCAACATCTCGAACATTGTCTCGTTTCCGCAGTGGAAAAATAAAAACAAATGTTTGTTTCGTTATTATTTTGTTAAGGGTTTGTCTATTTCGGCCAACAGTATGTAGTTCACGGGACCAAAGCAAAATCTGCGTGGTAAAATCCTCGAACTTAAATGTTTGTGTTGAATGATTATCCTTTTTCCGTTTTTTGATTGAATATTTTTGGTCGCCACATGGGTGCGTAAAAGTCAAATTTTGGTCGCCCAGACAATTTTTTACTCGCGACTGGGCGACCACTAATTTGTGCCCCTGGTTTACAATCAGTCATTTTCCCCCAAAAGCCCCTTTGTCACATAAATGGAATTGGCCTTAATTCAAAGAAAGAACAGTCCATTATATATATGTGGCGGGTTAAACAACTAAAACTACTTACAAACATGTATAGCATATAATAGATAACGATAAGGAATGCCCTACACCGCTGCAAATAAATGCCTTTACTATGAAAGAACCTCCTTCGAAATTATTGTTTGGGGCACTTGTTTCAGCCAAAGTTTTTTTTTGGACTTTTCAGACAAAATATGTCTTGTACCTAAATAAGTTGTATATCAGTGAAATAGACATTTTTAGTGGTAAATAAAACTTACTTTTCAAAACCAGTTGAAAAAGAACTTCCTTTTTTTTCCTTCTGTTTTTGATGGGGCATTTTCAATGCAAAATTCTGCTGCCTTTTTTTTTTTTTTTTTGGAATGTTCATCCAAAAATGATTTTAAATTGTTGGATATTTGTAAATTAAGACAGCCTGAAAGTTTTGTAGCAAGTTATGAAGGCTGAAGTTATATGAAATTTCTTAATTTTCTACTGTCCCACCAACTAGGAATTTACATGGGGAAAATCCCCATCAAAAAATCATTTGATCTGTAAAATATTTATTTCTCAACCAATTTTCAAAACGAAGGTATTTTTATTTACCACTAAAAATACCAGTTCCTGGTGATATATAATTTATGTACGTATTATTTAAATTGCTCAAGCTACTGCAGAAAAAACTTTGGCTGAAACAGGCACCTCGAATAATAGTTTCTTGTTTCAAGTATGCATGTGTCCGAGTTATTAAGTAATTGTTACTGTTCTATTTTGTGGTCCTTAAATTATTTGAGGAGTATACAATGAGCTATATATCTCAAACTATAAAAGCATATTGTTTATTTTCAGGTGATGGTTCACTTTGACAAACTTGAACTGTTGGAAGGGACGGCGACACTGACTATCGTGGCTGGAAATGACACAAACTCGAGTGTTATTGCTAAAGTGACCAAACATAGTGGTAATCCCATATTTTTGTACATATATATAAACTACCCTATAAACTACCCCTTTTATATCTTTACATTTTCTGAGGGAAGAGTCTGACAATCAGCCCATTTGAAAAATCCGAAATTGAAAAATATGTTAAATTATGGAGAACTGTTGAAATCGGTAAATACCCTCTGGAAAACAAACTTGAAAGTGATGTAGGACTTCCTTCTATGAATATTTTTGGCATGATAGTGAAGATGCCAGAATACTGGTTTCTGGATCTTAACCCAAAAAAACAGACAGAATCTTCATGAAACTAGTTATTACTAAATACATCAACATAATTTTAATTTTCATTTCTAGAGCATATCTTAATACAAATCAAGATGTCATTAGAAAAGTGCATCCTGTATCTCCACCACTGAAGCCGACCGTCAGCACTCCTCGCTAAGGAACCAGCCTATATATATCTGTATTAGCATAGAGATGTTTTGAAAGTTATTTGTTTTTAAACTGATTGTGCCATCAAGTAAAAAACAAGGCCATGTCGGGGAATATCAATATCTGCTTCTGTTTATAGTTCATTCAGCTTCATACATTCTGATGTTGTGTTACTACTTTCTGTTGTATATTGCAGGTCCTTTAACAGTTATCTCCCCTACCAACATAACCAAAGTCATGTTAACACAAGGCCCTAAGTCAAATGTGCAATCGTTTGCTACCTATGACATGAAAGGTTAGTAAATTTTCATTTTAATTGATTAACAAACTATTTGTAGAGTAATAGCAATATACAACCTGGTAAGATTTGATAAAACAGGTAATTATTGCATAGAACTACAGTGTCACCTGCCGAATCCCACCACCCTCGGGCCCAACAAATTTGGCCGATATAGACAGTCGGATTAAATTTTCAATCAAAATTTTCATTGAGGAGAGAAGACAAACATTGCCTCAATCGCCAAGGCCGGGTTTTCATTTATTTCACACATGCGTAATATTTACTAAACAAAGCATAAGCATAACATGTAAGCTACTGTGATGTATGTATGCGACACTTATTTAAAAAACATTTCCAATTTTGTTTGTTTAAGTTCGGATTTTTCTTTTAATATGCATTCTTTTTTTGCAATACTTTTTCATTTGGTGGTGGTGATAAAATATCCCTGCTAAGGTGTCGTTTTTTGACAGGAGTTGCCATTTTTACAAAGTCAATGTGATTACATTGTTTGCAACAAGTACACATATCTACATGTATTTGCATTGTATTGCTCAGAATTCGCTCACCTCCCCAGCATTAAAAAAATGTGTGTTTGCTCTCTCCCGACCCTAGTTGTGAAAGTTGGGTAGGTAGGTAGGGAAATTCTTTTTTTTATTATTGAAAGAGATTTTTTTAAAGTTTGTTTCCGTTTACAATTACATGTACTATGCATGACTTTAAGCATTTTTCATGTCTTTATTAAGGCCCCTATTGACCAACTTTTAAACTACTTTGAAGTCTTTAATAATAAACATTTTAACTTAGACTACTCAGTATTTAAAAACTTCAAATACAAATTGACATTTAAAAAAAAACACAGAAGAGGATATAAATCTCATAATTTCACTAAACATTTTGACTAGTATGGAGTTCATAGATTCAGAATAATGCATTTCATTTCAAAATGTTCACTGTATTAGTTTAAGTGGACTGTTTATATCTAGCGCAGAAAATCTCTGCGGAAAGTCAACACATAAGAAAGTCAAACGCGTAAGCATGTCGGAGGATGGCGCATAATCTCGCCCTTTGTAGACATGTATTTTATGCACTAATACATGTATGGATCAGTTTCGTGTTTTACAGGCATATTTGCATAAAGCACATACTTGTCAAAAACGTCAATGCAGAACTTAAATTGGGGAACCTGGTTAATATAAGTACACAAATATATCGTAGATTTAATAAACCCATACTTTTTTTTTTGGCAAAAGACGCGGCCATTAGCACTTTAAATGCTGATGTCTGTAGTGTGTCCAAACAGTTTTGATTTTCTGATGCACTGTCACTCCTTTTCACATTAAAGTTTACATATTTCAATGTCTTTTCAAACTCTTTAACAATTCGTATTTCTTCATAAAAATCGGGACAACTGCTCAGAACCCCCAAATTTGCTGCTGAGACTAACCGACACAGCATCACTTTCTCTCGATTGAAAGTCTGCGTCCGACAATAAATCTTCGTACATGTCCTTCCAAGTGTTTTCCGATTCGTATTCATGAAGGTGATTCTTGCATATGGATTCTTTTTTTACCATTTGTATAATCCACGGTCAGGGTTCTCCCCAGGATTTTTTTTCAGGCGCTGCACAGACAGCGCGCTTCGTGGGGTTGTCATGAGAGGTCTACTCCCCACCCTTCCTTTTTTTTTTTATATTATTCTAAGATACACCATCTACTCTGAGATGGTTTAGTTGTAAAATTAATGCCTTATTTTAATTAGAAGGCACTCTCAGTGCTATTGACTGTTTTAAAAATGTTTTTTGGAAATATTTTTAAAATCCACTTTCTCAGCCTCAGAGCAAGAGTATTTTCAAAAGGCAATTGCCTTGCCCAACATTTAAGTCCACTTAGTGTATTTTTGAACATTTATGCAGTAATGTAAGGCCTGTACATGTATATCAATTAAACATTCAGAACTAAATATCTTGTCCTCTTTTGGAATCGCGAAATACAGTGAGATATGAAAAAAGAAGCATATAACAAAGTTTTGTATCACTTTTTGGGAAAGATACACATCCATATATGTTTAATTTCATTCTTTATCAATGAAAAACACTGAATACCTCATCCAATCGCATTAATATACGAGTTCTTCGAGTGTATTAAAAAAGTTGCATTTTCTAGCAGAACCACACAGGGCCGCATATTGTTATGATTTACGATTATGATTTACGATTGTTTGGGAAAAAGAAGCATATCGCTAAGCTTTGTAACGCTTTTGGGGGAAAGATGCACATCCATATAAGTTTAATTTCGTTCTTTATCAATGAAATACACTGAATACCTCATCGAATCGCATTAATAACGAGTGCTTTGAGTGTATTAAAAAAGTTCGCATTCTTCTCGCAAAACATTCAAGGGCCACGCATATGACCTAGATATTCGGTAAAGTGATGATTGAGAGGTCGCCGACTTGATTTTCCCACTACCCCTGAAGCGAGAAACTTGTTATTTGGGGAGGTGTATTTCACCGTCGGTTATTGACGACGACAATATAAAATAATCTGCCTCGAGTTTTCGCTTCGACATGTTGTAAAATGCGTAATTACTGGCTGGACGTCGCCAAAATTGAAAGTTGCGTTTATAATACGGAGCTTTTCTTTTCCCGGGATAATTTTTTTGCTGGAAAAAAAAGAAATCCTCTCCAAAATCGGAAAAAAAGATTTTCAGTCGGCGTCTTTTTAGTGAGTCGGTCGGGAGAGAGCAAACAAACAATCTTTAATTTTTTGGCCTTATTTGTCAAACACATTAACAATACAGTGTAGTAGCCTCGGGGAAATCTGGGGACGAAACCACGGTCATTGATTATCACACCTTTCGTGACTAAAGTGACCATACCGTTAATTACAATTTAGCCAGTCAGCAACAACAAAGTCAGCGGATCGGATTGGATATATGTTTTTGTATACAAAACGTTGTTTTGGGGCTGTTTTGCTCGGTCTATAGACAGTATTCGGACCGTAGGGAAAGGTCGGTATAGACAGGAATCTGGAATGGACAGTGCCTGAATTCGGCAGGTAACACTAGTTCTGTAATCTGTACAATACTCAAAAATGAATGAGTTGAGTTGAATGTTGTTTAACGGCTCATCATCACAGTATAGGTTATTTAGAGCCGCCCCAGAGAGAGGGGAAGGATACATAGGAATTCGGGAACCTGCCCTACTCTTCTTATCGAATAGATTCCTATGGTTCTTTAACGTGCTCGGAGGATAGACCGATACACGGGACTGCCCGGTTTACGTCCCCATCCGACGGACGAGGCTAAGGTAAAGTGTCTTGCCCAAGAACACACCAACGGAACTCAGTGGCACCACGGAGGATTGAACCCGGGGCCTCCGGTTACTAATCAAAAATGAATGAGATAAGACAGTGACATTCATGGAACCAGTGACCGCTAGAATTACAGTTTCTGCATACGTGGTGCGGCGTCCATCGTCCGTCTGTCCGTCCGTCCGTAAACTTTTTTTTATATCGACTACTCCTCTGATACTACAGAATGGATTTTCATGAAACTTTACAGAAATGTCGCCCATGAAGTCTAGTTGATCCTAGCAAAAATTCATGTTGATGTGAAATCCAATATGGCCACCAAATCTAAAAATAGATTTTTAAAAAACAAGTTTGTAGCGACTACTTCTTGAAAACTCTTAAGTGATATTGATATGGGACTTTTCTAAAATGATCAGCATGACATGATGTTGGTCCTTGTCGAAAATCATTTTGATTCGACGTTAAACATGGCTGCTTTGTTTACATAGAGTTATTTAGTAAAAACTTGTAGCGACTACTCCTCTGAAACACTACACAACGGATTTCCATGAAACTTCACAGGAATGTTGCTCTTGATGTCTAAATGATCCTAGCAACATTCCAGGTTGGTCGGAAATTCATGATGGCCGCTACAGCTAAAAATAGATTTTCAAAAAACAAGTTTGTAGCGAGTACTTCTTGAAAACTGTAAATGATATTGATATGGAACTTTTTCTAAAATGATCAGTATGGAATGATGTTGATCCTTGTCGAAAATTATGTTGATGCGACGTTAAACATGGCTGCCAGCGGCCATCTTTGTTTACATATAGTTATATAATAGTTATATAATGAAAACTTGTAGCAACTACTCCTCTGAAACTACTTGATGGATTTTCATGAAACTTCACAGGAATGTTGCTTTTGATGTCTAATTGATCCTAGCAAAATTTCAGGTCTGCCGGAAATTCAAGATGGCCGCCACAGCTAACAATAGATTTTCAAACAACAAGTTTGTAACGAGTACTTCTTGAAAACTATAAGTGATATTGATATGGGACTTTTTCTAAAATGGTCAGCATGACATGATGTTGGTCCTTGTCGAAAATCGTTTTGATTTGACGTTAAACATGGCTGTCAGCGGCCATCTTTGTTTACATAGAGTTATCTAGTAAAAACTTGTAGCGACTACTCCTCTGTAACTACTCACGGATTTTCATGAAACTTCACAGGAATGTTGCTCTTGATGTCTAATTGATCCTAGCAATATTTGAGGTCGGCCGGAAATTCAAGATGGCCACCACGGCTAAAAATAGATTTTCAGTATACAAGTTTGTAGCGACTACTTCTTGAAAACTATAAGTGATATCGATATGGGACTTTTTCTAAAATGATCAGTATGACATGATGTTGATCCTTGTCAAAAATTATTTTGATTTGGCATTAAACATGGCAGCGAGCGGCCGTCTTTGTTTACATAGAGTTATATAATGAAAACTTGTAGCGACTACTCCTCTGAAACTACTTGACGTATTTTCATGAAACTTCACAGGAATGCTGATCTAGCTATTAAAAACCTATCAGTAGAGCTTCAAGCTCATTGACCTCTTGTTTGATGGAGTTTTGTCATCGTTTTTTCGAAAACTGCTTCAAAAAATTCCAAATATTTTCTGTATCAAATTTGGAGATTTATGTTTAGCTTAGTTCCTTATCCTTGGTCACTATTTCACACAGTCTTCAATCATTTTACCACACATTAAAACCTTAGTAGGTCACTGGCTGACCTTCAACCTTAGTAGGTCACTGGCTGACTTCAACCTTAGTAGGTCACTGACTGACCTTCAACCTTAGTAGGTCACTGGCTGACTTCAACCTTAGTAGGTCACTGACTGACCTTCAACCTTAGTATGTCACTGGCTGACCTTCAACTTTAGTAGGTCACTGGTTGACTTTCAGCTATTAGCTGGAAATTAACTTATTACTCTACACAGATGAGTATCTGCATACTTAGCTCTGTTCAACATTATGTTAAAGGGGTTGATGCACTATTTTCAAACAAGGTTTACTTTAAAGGGCTCTGAAAAACATGAAAAAATCTGAAAGAATTATCAAAATGCCATGAAAAATAAAGGAGATATGTATGACCTATTGAAAATTTGCAAAGAACAAATGGAGGCTGCCATCTGTGAACGATGACATCATCACGCCTTTTTTCCATATATGGCATATTGACAAAATGTCTTTTAAAGCAAAGAAAATCACTGCAAATGAAAAATAAACATACAATTGATACATTTTACATCTGAATATTTATTTTTAAAGGGACACTGTCCTTAAGTAAGCAGATATTGAGCATAACCAAATAACTCTCTGACTTTTATTCAGTGAAATGTATACATGAAAACTTGAGCATAGACCCAAAGAAGTCTGTAGTAATACATTCGTGAATTTGAAGCAAAAAAAGTTTTTAATTATTATATGTAAATAATGTGGGACCCACTTTATTTACCTTTTCTGCTGATCACGTGACTTCCATTAGCGCATTAGGTTTTCTGTCTAGTATGTATTGCGCAATATGTTTATACGCTCACTATTATTACCCGAGAGTGTAATTTTAGTTTGGGCTGCGAGTTCAAACGCACAAAGCGGCACTTCTTTTTTTGCACCAGGATTGAATTCCGTTAAACAATCTTGCATTTAATCAATAATGTTTAGTGTGTAATGTTTGTGAACGTAATTAGTGTGTGTTTTATAAGCTAAAAGTTACGGACTGTGTCCCTTTAATAAATTTTCAGTGATTTTCTTTGCTTTAAAATATATTTTGTCAGTATGCCATATCTATGGTATAAGGCGCGATGACGTTATCGTTCCAAGATGGAGGCCTCCATTTATGCTCTTTGAAAATGTTCAATAGGTCATATCTCCTTTATTTTTCATGGTATTTTGATACCGTTTTTTACCTTGTATAGTACACAGTTTTTAGCTCGGCTGATCAGAGATCAGCAGAGATCAGCAGAGCTTATGCCGTGGTGCGGCGTCCGTCGTCCGTCCGTCCGTCTGTCCGTAAACTTTTATTTGTAGCGACAACTCCTCTGAAACTACTGGATGGATATTCATGAAACTTTACAGAAATGTTGCCCATAAAGTCTAGTTGATCGTAGCAAAAATTCATGTTGATGTGAAATGCAAGATGGCCGCCAAAGCTAAAAATAGAGTTTTAAAATACAAGTTTGTAGCGACTACTTCTTGAAAACTATAAGTGATATTGATATGGGACTTTTTCTAAAATGATCAGCATGACATGATGTTGATCCTTGTCAAAAATCGTTTTGATTCAACGTTAAACCTGGCTGCCAGCGGCCATCTTTGTTTACATGGAGTTATATAGTAAAAACTTGTAGCGACTACTCCTCTGAAACTACTTGGCGGATTGTCATGAAACTTTACAGGAATGTTGCTCTTGATGTCTAATTGATCCTAAAAAAATTTCAGGTCGGCCGGAAATTCAAGATGGCCGTCACAGCTAAAAATAGATTTTTACAAAATAAGTTTGTAGCGACTACTTCTTGAAAACTATAAGTGATATTGATATGGGACTTTTTCTTAAATGATCAGCATGACATGATGTTGATCCTTGTGGAAAATTATTTTGATTCGACGTTAAACATGGCTGCCAGTGGCCATCTTTGGTTACATAGAGTTATATAGTAAAAACTTGTAGCGACTAATCCTCTGAAACTACTTGACGGATGTTCATGAAACTTCACAGGAATGTTGCTCTTGATGTCTAGTTGATCCTAGAAAAATTTCAGGTCGGCCGGAAATTCAAGATGGCCGCCACAGCTAAAAATAGATTTAAAATAAATAAGTTTGTAGCGACTACTTCTTCAAAACAAAAAGAGATATTGATATGGGACTTTTTCTAAAATGATCAGTATGACATGATGTTGGTCCTTGTCGAAAATCGTTTTGATTTGACGTTAAACATGGCTGCCAGCGGCCATCTTTGTTTACATAGAGTTATATAATGAAAACTTGTAGCGACTACTCCTCTGAAACTACTTGACGGATTTTCATGAAACTTCACAGGAATGTTGCTCTTATTGTCTAATTGATCCTAGCAAAATTTCAGGTCGGCCAGAAATTCAAGATGGCCGCCACGGTTAAAAATAGATTTTCAAAAAACAAGTCTGTAGCGACTACTTCCTGAAATCAAAATCAATCAGTAGAGCTTCAAGGTCATTGACCTCTTGTTTTACTTCTTTTAAGGTTTCCGAAAGTGGGGTGCGTACAATACAAGGAAACAATACAATAAGCTTTTTTTCTTGCATTTTACATGCAGAAAATCGAGGTCAGACTGGAGAAAATTGCCGATAAAAACATCGGGGACGAAAGACAGACGAATGCCGATAATACTTTATTTTTCGTGACTTACTCGCTTTATACAAGTAATTTATTGACTTAATTCGACTTATAAATGAATAAAGTTTATAATAAAGCTTGTTTTTATATAAATTTTGCCTATTTGTTGTAGAATTACAATAAATGAGTGAACGAAATTCGGCCCTTGTTTTGTTATTTATATCAGCTGACTTGATAACACGTGATTTCCATGAATTAGACTGGTACACATAGTATTGTACAATTCTATTCTCATATGTTAAATGCACCAGACTACACTTGCAGACGACAGGTAAAAGCGATGATGGCGACATGAATAAAGTGTACGTCTATTATAAAAAATACTTGCATATTTGTTGCAGAATTTCAATAAAGGATGATCATGTTTTCCCTTTGTTTTGCTGTTATCCGCTAAATTGTTTATAATTTCACACGTTTTGCAAACAGAAATAGCTATATGTGTAGGTCTCTGACAGATAATGGAATGGACCACTCTCATTCAATAGCGACGACCTGTAACACCTAAATTAAAAATGGTTTCGCCTGGTTTGCGTCAGCTGATTACACAGTTTATTTATAGTTCTTTGTGTAATTCCTAGGCAGCAGGGTTTTGAATTAACAGGAGATTGATAGCCAATTGTTTTCAGATGGTTGTTGTATTATTCTGTTTTAAATATCGTGATGCAATTAGAGATTTTTTTTTTTAATTTTTAAACCTTTTATTTTCGTCGAATGGTTCATCTAGAAAAACTAATATTTTGATGCGTATTATACACGGAAACAACTTTTTTACCCCAGTTTTGACCTCTGAGAAGTGGGGTGCATACTATACAAGGTAAAATACGGTAATTCTTTCATATTTTTTTCCCCAAGTTTTTCAGAGCTTATTTAAATAAACATTGTTTAAAAATAACCCTTTAAGCTAAATTCCTTTTAACTGGAGTTAACTTACTCTGATTACACATACGAGCATCTGCATTCGATTGAGCTGCTCTTGTACTTAAGGTCTGTTATCACTTTTTCTACCGGAAATGAACCAAATTTGACAACTGCATTAATGCCATAATGCGGTATAAAGAGATAGACACAGTGTATGTAAATTATTCTGTATAAAACACTGTTTACAAATTTAATTGTGACATGACATTGTGTTTTCAGAATGTCAGCTGTCCATAACAGGCACGATGGGAGTGGTAAAGAGCCCCACCTATCTGAATGGTACAGGCAACATCACGTGTACATACAATGTCTCCATGCCTACCAATGAAGATGTGGTTCTTCTGTCGTTCGATAACTTTACTTTACCAAAGGGAGACCTTTATGTAGTGTTTGATTTTGAAACACATTACTTAAACGGTAAGACTTATTAGCAGAATGATGTGGACAGTTTGTACGTTTTTGTTCACAAGTGAAAGGCACAGAAACAACAGCTATAGGTGATATCTTGTTTGACCTTAAACAAATGCAACTTCCTGTTAAATGAAGAGGATGCCAGTACTTAGATATCTCTGCCCTGTTGTTGATGATAGTAGGTTTTATTATTATAGGTTGCACATGCTATTGTTTGTCGCAGGTATCGTATTGGTTTGATTGGTTATGACAACAGGCGTCATGTAAATTAAAGAGACCACCAGACTTTTTTCTTTAATAATGCTGCTCCTCTTGAAACACAAGAGATATGAGAACTTTACCAAAGTGATCTGTGTGACATGTTATTTAGCTGATACTTGTCACATTTGTTAGAATGATTTTGCCAATAATGCTTCCTTTGATAATTTAAAGAGAGTTCAGGTTAGCAGAAACTCTGGATTTAAAGTTATGCTTGGTACTGTTTTCAGGAAGTACTACCCCGGATGATCTATTTGGAGCTGCAGGCACACTAAGCTTCTCCTTGGTATTGACGCTGCAAAATGACATGAGTCAACAGCAGTTCCAGGCCGTGTACCAAACAGTGCATAAAGGTGAAATATAACTGTTAATATGTGCTATTCCATCAAAACATACATGGGGCCACAGGAAGGCACTTTTGATATTGAACACCCACCCTTAGAGGCGAAATTGAGTTTGGACAACCAAATTTCAGAAAATAGGGTTCACCCATAGATGTTTATTAAATTGCCTTCCTGGAGTCCCAGGTAAGTTTTAATGGAATAGCCCTATGCTTCAAAATAGTATAAAGAATAATTTTCCGAAACAGAATGATCTGGCATTGTTTTGGTAGTTTAATGTGTTTAAAATACATTTTATGTGTTGTAAGTCTATTTTATAATCAAATTAATTTATTGACCTTGATTCATTATGAAATGACCAGAATTTTGAAGTCAATAAGGATCAGTCAGTAAATGGTAAGTTGTGTTGTCTGCTCGAGCTCTACTCATACATATTGTGTAAAGACTTAAATGCATATGTACTTGTCTAGATGAGTATTTCATATTGATAATAGAGTTTGTCAACAATTACTGAACTTGAACTTTGGAGCAAAGCAATTTTTTGGTAAATAAAAATATATTGGTGGTGAAAATCGGTTGAGAAATAAATCTTGTAGTCAAAATATGGTTTTCCCCATGTACATTCATTGTTGCTGGGGTAGCAGAAAATTAGAAAATCTCAAACAACTTTAGTTAGCTTTTATGTTTGGCTTTATAACTTTCAGGATGTCTTAATATAGATTTAACCAACACATTTAAACCAATTTTGGATAGAAATAAAAAACAAAACGAAAACAAAAAGACAAAAAAAAAAAGAGCTAAATTTTGATGGAACTGAACTACTCACTCAAAATTCACTTTTTCATGTGATATTATCTTTTTATCAGACGATATCAAAAAGTAAGGTATTTTATAAAAATTTACCACTTAAAATCTCTGCTTCACTGATGTTCAACTTATTTATGCAGTTTAAATTGTGATCGAAAAATCAAAAAACATTCATGTTTGGCAGGAACGGGTGCCCCAAGCAGTATGAGGAGAGGAGCCTCCATGTCAAATGGAAATGTTTTCTAGTAGATTATTAAAGATGCTGGTTGGTGGAGTTGTGTTTTACATCATAGTCAGCACATTTTAGGATATATATGATGGTCAATTTTTTTGTGGTGGAGGCAGACCACCTACTTTTGATGGGTAGAACCAGTACTGTATACCTCCTGCTATTACATAAGAATCGACCCTCTCTCACTAACAAGTCAAGCTCCCAGTGGGTTTCAAACCCACAGCAGAGAGAGGCGAGAAGGTTTCAAATGCAGTGTCTTTACCAGGGCTGTACAAATCCTATAGCCCGACGCCCGGGACTAGTCCAAAACCAAAGTCGGGCGTGTCACTTTTTCAAAGATTTCAGTCCCGGACTAGTCCAATTTTAAAAAAAGAGAAAGTCGGGCGTGTCACTGTTTGAAAAATTTCAGTCCCAGATTTGTCCAATTAACAATGTCGGCCAGATGTGATTCTTACTGTTGCTACTGTTTCACCCAATGGCAGTCTACAATCTATACCACTGAAACATACATTAATTGTCTGAAGAGTAAATAAGGATTGTTTCCTTTACTGTGTATAATGAGTTGTAATGAGTATGCAAGACACAGTTTTAACATATTGAGAAATCAAAAGAATTCAGGACTTGTGTCCATTTTTTGGGACTAGTCACAATTTTTTTGGGACTATTTACTTTTGACAGGGTGACTAGTCCCGGACTAGTGGCTAAAAAAACTATTTGTACAGCCCTGTCTTTACCATCCTGGCCACAGATTATTAAAATAAATATTAATGAAATTCAGATTAATAAAGTTGAAAGAGTCTTCGGATATACAAGGCAAACGTTGATATGCTTATTTACAACAACAGGCTGTAGTGGAACGTTCACGAGTAATGATACCTACACGTCACTGTCACTACCAACTACAAACCAGTTCCCAGTCGTGTGCTACGCCCAGTTCGTCACGAAGGATGACAAGAAACAGGTGCATATGATAAATCCCGGCAAGCCTTCCCTGGTGAATGGCGCTGACAGTATTGTGTATCTGGATGGAGGGTCCCAAACGGCCCCGGTAATAGCCAGTAGTATGGATGGTAGGTGCACATTGCTGATTGGCCAAATTTAATTAAGGGCTGTTCCATGGAAAACATACATTGGACCCCGGGAAGGCAATTTTAAAATTCAACTCATAGATGCAAAATCGTGTTTAAAGAAAAAGGGTTTACTCATAGATGTTAATTAAATTGCCTTCCCAGGGTCCTGGGTATGTTTTAATGGAATAGAGCTTAATTCATTTGTGTTGTTTCGTCTTAAATAGTTTTGTCACTATAAAACAATAGCATTAATGTATGCTTAGTTACTTTGCAAACACATTACCAACTGTGAATAAAAGAGAAAATTGCAAGAAGATTGAACATTTGGTGCAATTAGAATACATGGATGTTTGTACATTTTAGATATCTCGTGGTATGTGAGCAGTGGACGGAAGATGACCGTTGTGGCCAACCTTGGCACAAAAACTTCACGGACAGACAACTTTCGCCACAAACAGGATGGTAAGGCCTTTTACACTTGATTGTACAATTTTGAACTTGTGTGTCGATAACAGTCTAAGGCATTCATGTTACAAGTTTACATTCAACTAGTATTACTATTACAAGGTGGGCGCTTCAGGTCCGTTTGGGCTTCTTGTTTATGTGACACTTCATGGGATTTCTAATTATAATCCCCGAAATGTTCGAGACGGGGAGCATATTGTGGCCATCTTTGTTTATCATACAATTTTCATGAAACTTCATAGGACACATCAGTATCATTTGTGGTAGCATATATATTGACATTAAGGTTCCGGTTGAATTATTTTTGGCAGAGTTACAATATTTTGAAGTTTTTCACATCTAAAGCCTTTCCGCTCAACTACTGCCATGATTTCATCTGATTTTCATGAAACTTCATAGGAAGTATCAATATGATTTCTATTAGCCAATATTGTCAGGATGTTCTGGTTGAATGATATTTGAGTTAAGAATCTTTAAAGTTTTTCAAATGAAAAGCTTGTCCGCTAAACTCATAAATTTTTTGTCTGATTTTCATGATAGGAAGTATCACACTGATATCTGGTAGCGCATATTCCAGTTGAATGATTTTTGGGGGAGATACGGGACTTCTGAGTTTTTCAAATGTAAAGCAATTCCACTCAACTCCTTCTACATTTTTAATCTGATATTCATGAAACTTGGAAGTATCAATATGTCTAGAAGCGCATATTGCCGAATGTTCTGGTTGAAAAAAATTGCGGAGTTACGGAACTTAGTCTGTCTTTCCAGTTCTTCAGTCAAAAACAAATATTAAAGGGGGTACATCAGGATTTTTCTAGAAACATCTTAAATTATAAAATTGTTCCAGTTCATGATGAAACACTTATATCAATTAAAATATGATGTTAGAACCATTTTGTTAATGTCTAAACTTTTAAAACACCATATAGCTACGATGGAATCGGACATAAAATGCTGAAATTTACCCTGGTGCGTCACCTAGGATAGCACTTATTACTGTGCAGAATGAATTTCTTTGCAAAACTAGGGATAATTTTTAGGCTCATTCATTATGTTTTGGCCATGTAGAATAGAAAATATTAATATTTGTCAATTTTAAGTCGGACACCTAGACTCCCATTAAAAGCCTGATGTACTCCCTTTAAGCTCATTTAAATATTAAGTGTTTCGTCTATGGGAAAAGCTATATAGGTATATAATTATATTTTGTTCACATACAGAATTCAGCAAATTTTACCAATTTACTGATACGATGACCACTGCGTCAGTTTCGTTGAATGGTGTTGCCGTGAACAACAGCATAGTGTTTATCCAGTTTTTGTCATCAACCAATGAAAAGGTAAGTTGTAACAGCAGCCTGGGGCAGTTCCTAGTAGCAATCCAGTAAACTATGCCACAAGAATTGGGTCGTCCTGCCTATGCTGTGATGCACTTGATTGAACAGTCCAAAAAACATTATTTGATTTAACAGTAACAGTTATGATTACTGTAGTCAAACATGCTGAAGAGACCACCTTTATTAAGAGGCCAGCTGCTTAAAGAGACATCCTCTATTAAGAGGTCATCTGCTTAAAGGGACCTTCTCTATTAAGAGGCCATCTGCTTAAAGGTACCTCCTCTATTAAGAGAACATCTGCTTAAAGATACCTCCTCTATTAAGAGGCCATCTGCTTAAAGATACCACCTCTATTAAGAGACCATCTACTTAAAAGAGACATCCTCTATTAAAAGACCATCTGCTTAAAGAGACATCCTCTATTAAGAGGCCATCTGCTTAAAGATCCATCCTCTATTAAGAGGCCATCTGCTTTAAGAGACATCCTCTATTAAGAGACCATATACTTAAAGAGACATCCTCTATTAAGAGACCATCTGCTTAAAGAGACATCCTCTATAAAGAGGCCATCTGCTTAAAGAGACATCCTCTATTACGAGACCATCTACTTAAAGAGACATCCTCTATTAAGAGGCCATCTGCTTAAAGAGACCATCTTCTTAAAGAGACATCCTCTATTAAGAGGTCATCTGCTTAAAGAGACATCCTCTATTAAGAGACCCTTTGCTTAAAGAGACATCCTCTATTAAGAGGCCATCTGCTTAAAGAGACATCCTCTATTAAGAGACCATCTACTTAAAGAGACATCCTCTATTAAGAGGCCATCTGCTTAAAGAGACATCCTCTACTTAAAAAGACATCCTCTGTTAAGAGGCCATCTACTTAAAGAGACATCCTCTAAGAGACCATCTCCTTAAAGAGACATCCTCTACTTAAAGAGACCATCTACTTAAAGAGACATCCTCTATTAAGAGACCATCTACTTAAAGAGACATCCTCTATTAAGAGGTCATCTACTTAAAGAGACATCCTCTATTAAGAGGTCATCTACTTAAAGAGACATCCTCAATTAAGAGACCATCTGCTTAAAGAGACATCCTCTATTAAGAGACCATCTACTTAAAGAGACATCCTCTATTAAGAGGTCATCTACTTAAAGAGACATCCTCTATTACAGGACCATCTACTTAAAGAGACATCTTCTATTAAGAGGTCATCTGCTTAAAGAGACATCCTCTATTAAGAGACCATCTACTTAAAGAGACATCCTCTATTAAGAGGCCATCTGCTTAAAGAGACATCCTCTAATAAGAGACCATCTACTTAAAGAGACATCCTCTATTAAGAGGCCATCTGCTTAAAGAGACATCCTCTACTTAAAAAGACATCCTCTGTTAAGAGGCCATCTACTTAAAGAGACATCCTCTAAGAGACCATCTGCTTAAAGAGACATCCTCTACTTAAAGAGACATCCTCTAAGAGGCCATCTGCTTAAAGAGACATCCTCTATTAAGAGGTCATCTGCTTAAAGAGACATCCTCTATTAAGAGACCATCTACTTAAAGAGACATCCTCTATTAAGAGACCATCTATTTAAAGAGACATCCTCTATTAAGAGACCATCAACTTAAAGAGACATCCTCTATTAAGAGACCATCTACTTAAAGAGACATCCTCAAGAGTCCATGTCCTTAAAGAAACATCCTCTATTAAGAGACCATCTACTTAAAGAGACATCCTCTATTAAGAGACCATCTACTTAAAGAGACATCTTCTATTAAGAGGTCATCTGCTTAAAGAGACATCCTCTATTTAGAGACCATCTACTTAAAGAGACATCCTCTATTAAGAGGTCATCTGCTTAAAGAGACATCCTCTATTAAGAGACCATCTACTTAAAGAGACATCCTCTATTAAGAGGCCATCTGCTTAAAGAGACATCCTCTACTTAAAAAGACATCCTCTGTGAAGAGGCCATCTACTTAAAGAGACATCCTCTAAGAGACCATCTGCTTAAAGAGACATCCGCTACTTAAAGAGACATCTTCTATTAAGAGGTCATCTGCTTAAAGAGACATCCTCTATTAAGAGGTCATCTGCTTAAAGAGACACCCTATATTAAGAGACCATCTACTTAAAGAGACATCCTCTATTAAGAGACCATCTTTTTAAAGAGACATCCTCTATTAAGAGACCAAATATTAAGTGACCATCTACTTAAAGAGACATCCTCTAAAAGGCCATCTGCTTAAAGAGACATCCTCTACTTAAAAAGACATCCTCTGTTAAGAGGCCATCTGCTTAAAGAGACATCCTCTAAGAGGCCATCTACTTAAAAAGACATCCTCTACTTAAAAAGACATCCTCTGTTAAGAGGCCATCTGCTAAAAGAGACATCCTCTATTAAGAGGTCATCTGCTTAAAGAGACATCCTCTCTTAAGAGATCATCTACTTAAAGAGACATCCTCTGTTAAGAGGCCATCTGCTTAAAGAGACATCCTCTATTAAGAGGTCATCTGCTCAAAGAGACATCCTCTATTAAGAGACCATTTACTTAAAGAGACATCCTCTATTAAGAGACCATCTACTTAAAGAGACATCCTCTATTAAGAGGTCATCTGCTTAAAGAGACATCCTCTATTAAGAGACCATCTACTTAAAGAGACACCTTCTATTAAGAGACCATCTACTTAAAGAGACATCCTCTAAAAGGCCATCTGCTTAAAGAGACATCCTCTACTTAAAAAGACATCCTCTGTTAAGAGGCCATCTGCTTAAAGAGACATCCTTTAAGAGGCCATCTGCTTAAAAAGACATCCTCTACTTAAAAAGACATCCTCTGTTAAGAGGCCATCTGCTTAAAGAGAAATCCTCTACTTAAAGAGACATCCTCTATTAAGAGACCATCTACTTAAAGAGACATCTTCTATTAAGAGGTCATCTGCTTAAAGAGACATCCTCTATTAAGAGACCATCTGCTTAAAGAGACATCCTCTATTAAGAGGTCATCTGCTTAAAAAGACATCCTCTATTAAGAGACCATCTACTTAAAGAGACATCCTCTATTAAGAGGCCATCTGCTTAAAGAGACATCCTCTACTTAAAAAGACATCCTCTGTGAAGAGGCCATCTACTTAAAGAGACATCCTCTAAGAGACCATCTGCTTAAAGAGACATCCGCTACTTAAAGAGACATCTTCTATGAAGAGGTCATCTGCTTAAAGAGACATCCTCTAAGAGGCCATCTGCTTAAAGAGACATCCTCTATTAAGAGGTCATCTGCTTAAAGAGACATCCTCTATTAAGAGACCATCTACTTAAAGAGACATCCTCTATTAAGAGACCATCTATTTAAAGAGACATCCTCTATTAAGAGACCATCAACTTAAAGAGATATTCTCTATTAAGAGACCATCTACTTAAAGAGACATCCTCTATTAAGAGACCATCTACTTAAAGAGACATCCTCTATTAAGAGACCATCTACTTAAAGAGACATCCTCTATTAAGAGGCCATCTGCTTAAAGAAACATCCTCTATTAAGAGGCCATCTAATTAAAGAGACATCCTCTATTAAGAGACCATCTACTTAAAGAGACATCCTCTACTTAAAAAGACATCCTCTGTTAAGAGGCCATCTGCTTAAAGAGACATCCTCTATTAAGAGGCCTTCTGCTTAAAGAGACATCCTCTCTTAAGAGATCATCTACTTAAAGAGACATCCTCTGTTAAGAGGCCATCTGCTTAAAGAGACATCCTCTATTACAGGACCATCTACTTAAAGAGTCATCCTCTATTAAGAGGTCATCTGCTTAAAGAGACATCCTCTATTAAGAGACCATCTACTTAAAGAGACATCCTCTATTAAGAGACCATCTATTTAAAGAGACATCCTCTATTAAGAGACCATCAACTTAAAGAGATATTCTCTATTAAGAGACCATCTACTTAAAGAGACATCCTCTATTAAGAGACCATCTACTTAAAGAGACATCCTCTATTAAGAGACCATCTACTTAAAGAGACATCCTCTATTAAGAGACCATCTAATTAAAGAGACATCCTCTGTTAAGAGGCCATCTGCTTAAAGAGACATCCTCTAAGAGGCCATCTACTTAAAAAGACATCCTCTACTTAAAAAGACATCCTCTGTTAAGAGGCCATCTGCTAAAAGAGACATCCTCTATTAAGAGGCCTTCTGCTTAAAGAGACATCCTCTCTTAAGAGATCATCTACTTAAAGAGACATCCTCTGTTAAGAGGCCATCTGCTTAAAGAGACATCCTCTATTACAGGACCATCTACTTAAAAGAGTCATCCTCTATTAAGAGGTCATCTGCTTAAAGAGACATCCTCTATTAAGAGGTCATCTGCTCAAAGAGACATCCTCTATTAAGAGACCATCTACTTAAAGAGACATCCTCTATTAAGAGACCATCTACTTAAAGAGACATCCTCTATTAAGAGGTCATCTGCTTAAAGAGACATCCTCTATTAAGAGACCATCTACTTAAAGAGACACCTTCTATTAAGAGACCATCTACTTAAAGAGACATCCTCTAAAAGGCCATCTGCTTAAAGAGACATCCTCTACTTAAAAAGACATCCTCTGTTAAGAGGCCATCTGCTTAAAGTGACATCCTCTAAGAGGCCATCTGCTTAAAGAGAAATCCTCTACTTAAAGAGACATCCTCTATTAAGAAGCCATCTGCTTAAAGAGATATCCTCTAAGAGGCCATCTACTTAAAGAGACATCCTCTAAGAGATGACCATCTGCTTAAAGAGACATCCTCTACTTAAAGAGACATCCTCTATTAAGAGACCATCTGCTTAAAGAGACATCCTCTATTAAGAGACCATCTACTTGAAAAGACATCCTCTAAGAGGCCATCTGCTTAAAGAGACATCCTCTAAGAGACCATCTACTTAAAGAGACATCCTCTAAGAGATGACCATCTGCTTAAAGAGACATCCTCTACTTAAAGAGACATCCTCTATTAAGAGACCATCTGCTTAAAGAGACATCCTCTATTAAGAGACCATCTACTTGAAAAGACATCCTCTATTAAGAGGCCATCTGCTTAAAGAGACATCCTCTAAGAGGCCATCTGCTTAAAGAGACATCCTCTAAGAGACCATCTGCTTAAAGAGACATCCTCTACTTAAAGAGACATCCTCTATTAAGAGGTCATCTGCTTCAAGAGACATCCTCTGTTAAGAGGCCATCTACTTAAAGAAACATCCTCTATTAAGAGACCATCTACTTGAAAAGACATCCTCTATTAAGAGGCCATCTGCTTAAAGAGACATCCTCTAAGAGGCCATCTGCTTAAAGAGACATCCTCTAAGAGACCATCTGCTTAAAGAGACATCCTCTACTTAAAGAGAATTCCTCTACTTAAAGAGACATCCTCTACTTAAAGAGAATTCCTCTGCTTAAAGAGACATCCTCTACTTAAAGAGAATTCCTCTACTTAAAGAGACATCCTCTATTAAGAGGTCATCTGCTTAAAGAGACATCCTCTAAGAGGCCATCTGCTTAAAGAGACAACCTCTAAGAGGCCATCTGCTTAAAGAGACATCCTCTGTTAAGAGGCCATCTACTTAAAGAAACATCCTCTATTAAGAGGCCATCTGCTTAAAGAGACATCCTCTAAGAGACCATCTGCTTAAAGAGACATCCTCTACTTAAAGAGAATTCCTCTACTTAAAGAGACATCCTCTATTAAGAGGTCATCTGCTTAAAGAGACATCCTCTAAGAGGTCATCTGCTTAAAGAGACATCCTCTAAGAGGCCATCTACTTAAAGAGACATCCTCTATTAAGAGGTCATCTGCTTAAAGAGACATCCTCTATTATTAAGAGGTCATCTGCTTAAAGAGACATCCTCTAAGAGGCCATCTGCTTAAAGAGACATCCTCTATTAAGTGGTCATCTGCTTAAAGAGACATCCTCTATTAAGAGGTCATCTGCTTAAAGAGACATCCTCTATTAAGAGGTCATCTGCTTAAAGAGACATCCTCTATTAAGTGGTCATCTACTTAAAGAGACATCCTCTACTTAAAGAGACATCCTCTATTAAGAGGTCATCTGCTTAAAGAGACATCCTCTATTAAGTGGTCATCTACTTAAAGAGACATCCTCTACTTAAAGAGACATCCTCTATTAAGAGGTCATCTGCTTAAAGAGACATCCTCTATTATTAAGAGGTCATCTGCTTAAAGAGACATCCTCTATTAAGTGGTCATCTGCTTAAAGAGACATCCTCTATTAAGAGACCATCTGCTTAAAGAGACATCCTCTATTAAGAGACCATCTACTTAAAGAGACATCCATCTGCTTAAAGAGACAACCTCTATTACAGATCTGTTTACTGCTACGTTTTGCCCGTAGTTTCTACATTTTGACATGAAAAACTAC
Organism: Cyrtodaria siliqua; assembly: GCA_037043455.1. Classification (NCBI taxonomy): domain Eukaryota; kingdom Metazoa; phylum Mollusca; class Bivalvia; order Adapedonta; family Hiatellidae; genus Cyrtodaria; species Cyrtodaria siliqua. The sequence goes on from JAWPHD010012768.1 coordinate 43,673, forward strand.
GCACTACGAATTAAGAATGAAATTGCTACGGATCGGTATAAATTGGGGTCTTTCCGCCGTTTTGCACCATTCCAGTATTAAAATACCTTGCCGCTCAATATAAACGCATCTATGTTATTTGAGCGCTCATTAATATTATAAATACTTTCAAGCGTCTTTCCTCGTGTTAATCGGGGCAATCGGAACACTCTATCATTATCGATAAAATGTGACAATGTCGGCAAAACGGAACCGGAGGTGAAGGTTTTTCGGACAATAAAAAAAGGAAAAAAAGCCAAAAATATAAAGAATCATATCGACAGTTATGGCCCTGCCTGGAGTCGTCGAAGAAAAGAGTAAACTTTGTTCACTGTTCTGTATGCATGTGTGATTCATGGCGGACGAAACGATTGTAAGCGACACATTGCGAGCAAGCAGCATAAAGATTATGGAATGTTGAAAGCCAAACAAAAACCCATAACAGAATTCGTTCACCAGCCATCTGTCCAGCAAGAGGCCATGACGACTGCAGAAGTATCGATGGCGGAGTTTATTGCCATATGAATTTATCTCTGTCAACTGCCGATAAATTATGATTTGGTAAATTTGAAAGAATTAGTAAAAGATTTTCTTGAACTGTTTTTGTTTGATTAATATATATGAATAAACCTTTGCTTGATAAATACACCATTTTACACTTTTCGCAAACAGAGTAGATACAGATCAGACAGCTCCTACATGAGCTGGTTTGCTCTGTTTGATTTGTAATACAGAATGCAATAGATTTGATTCTACACTGACTGTTATGGCAAAAAATTCCCTTGTTTCTTATGCCATTATAAAAAATTCAGTTAATATTCATAAAGTCATAAATTTTTAAATGAATATTCATCAAGCAAATTTTCAAGTTATATCACTTGAGTATTTGCTTTATAATATCACATAATAATTACATATCAGTGTAATCCCACTGGACCCAGATCAGTTTCCATAGGAACTGAACTTATCAGGGTCAGCACTGTTTGCTGTGGATCATTCATTTTTCTGCAATTTGTTTGTATTCTTTTTTTGAATATTAATGATACTTGAGAGGGAGGATACATGTATAAACAAATCAGCAGAATAAGAGCTAATTAATAAGGCTACATGTATTTTAATGAGGCTAACTATGCAAAACACGAAAACTACTGATGGACATCCAAAAACTACTGACAGTCCCTTTGATAACTACTGATAAAGCATACAAGGGGTAAACAGGTCTGTTATTAAGAGACCATCTACTGAAAGAGACCACTATTAAGAGATCATCTGCTTTAAACCATTTCATTTCCCAATTATGTTGTTTTAAATCATGCTCAAATATTAAGAGATTACCTCTGTTTAGAGACCAATTTTGATCTTCCCTTCAGGGGTCTCCTAACACAGGTTTGATTAAATGTATTACATGTGCAGTGTTGTTATTGGCAGGTGAAGATAGAGCTGCAGTCTACAGGAACAAAATTAAGCAGAGATGCGTCTGTAGTCGTTCAGGATCAGCATGGCCTACCACTCTTCACATTCGGGTATGCATTCATATGTAACCTTTTGAATTGCTTTTACTCTGTTGGTAGAGAAAGTAGTAAAGACAGTCACACAATACAAGTTATATTCTAATCAGATACAAACATGTTTAAACCACTATTTACGTGCAACGTATCAATCCTAAGTCAAAGTATACATTTTACAAACATTTTGCATTACATTCGATGCTTCTTACTATGTTGTATCCTTTGGAAGTAATGTTTTTTTTGCAGTCGAACATCACCCTAATATATTCAAAACATTTAAGAATTATTTTTTGTTTAGAATTTGCTGTATCCGAAAGTCGAGAAACTCATTACTCAATGAGTAATGGAAACCCTAAAAATATCCCTTTTTATGCAAAAAAGAACAGAACTCACTGTGTTCTGAGAACACACTGAGTTCTACGCTTCGAAGAAAATTATTATTTTAAGTGTTTGCATTACTCATTGAGTAATGGGTTTCTTGACTTTCTGATATGGCAAATTATAAAAATAAATAATTCTAAAATGATATAATATCTAGACTGTTTTAAGTACCCCTTACATGCATTCCAGTTGGGCTGCATTTGCATTTCATTGTTTTTTTTCATCTTTGTCTTGCCCATTTTAGCCATGTTGCCGTCAACATCTGGTTGAGGTTTTTGTCGAGGTGTTTATGTCCAATAATGTCAAAGATATTGCTGTAAAACTTGGTATGAACACTTCCTGTGGTAAGCCCTAACCCTCTGACTAATCCCCACCTCAACATTGACCTTGACCTGCACTTTAAAGACAAACTAAGTCTCTTTATATGGTTAAAGTTTTTGTTAAAAATTGTTTTTAATGTATATAGCTACAATACTGTCAAAGGTATAGCTATGAAACAAGTAAGTGACTGGTGTAAGACCTAACTCTCTGACTAAGCTCCAGCCGACAGCTGGCCTTGACCTTCACACAATTATTACTTTTCAAGGTTAAAGTTTTTGGGTATAAAGTTGTCTTGACGGTTTAAATCACCTTAAAGTTCCCCGGCCATGTTTTGTTTCATGAACATGTTTATGTTTATTTAAATTGAAATCAATACACAACAATAGATATTTACAATTCACACATTGCAATATCTGTGAAAAGCGGGAATAAGATTTTATTTGAAGACGTAGAAAACTTTAAACATGTAAATTAATCCACAGGTAAATGTATTTATCAACTATTCGGCAATAGTTGTGCAGCTATACAATTCAGATTTATCTCATTTCCCGTGCAGTCGCACAGTGTAAAAGTAGTATCTACGTCATGCAAATAATACTTATGTTTACATACAACTTAGTAGCGGTTTTCAATATATGTTTCTCTCCAAGACTATCAAGAAATGTTCATTTGATGTTTAAGAGTTAAATTTGTCAATTGATAATACTACAAAAAGGGTGGCCATTCATCTTTAACCATCAAAGGTATAACTTTGAAATTTGGTATGCTGAATAACTAGGGTAGGCGTTTAGCATCTTTGATGAGAAACTGGTGATTGTTAAATGCTGCATATATTACAGAAATGACAAGGTACTGTTTCCAATCATCACCCCAGGGAACCGTGCACTGGTAATCGTAAAAAAATTGAATGGAGACCAGACGGTCAACATTACAGCCACAGCAGTTGAATCAGGTAATTTACATAATGTGCTATTCTAAACGCCCACATAAACCATGGTACGACGATGACTGCAAAAAGGCAGTCAGCGATCGTAAAGCTGCATTAAATAATTTTAACTTGCGGCCCACTCAAACAAATTTAGATAACTTTAGAGTTTTTCGTGCGAAAGCCCGTCGTACTATTAAGGATAGCAAGAGGAAATCCTGGAGATCTTACGTCTCTAGGCTGAATTCTCGCTCATCTCTTAAGAAGACATGGGACATGGTCCGGAAAATAAGTGGTAAAGGTAATTCTAGTTCTGTAAATCATCTTAAAACAGATAATGGAGATATAACATCTGTCAAAGATATTACAAACACTTTGGCAGAACTTTTTCAAAAAATTCTTCTTCTGAAAATTGTCAACCAAATTTTCTGAAAAATAAGAAACAAAAAGAACAGAAGAAGCTGAACTTCAAGTCGAAAACCTTGGAAAAATACAATAAACTATTCACTCTCAAAGAACTTCGAGAGTCCCTTAAAAAGGCTCATGATACATCAGCTGGTCCTGATGATATCCATTATCAATTACTTAAACATTTACCTGAATCCTGTCTCTCTACCCTTCTTGATATATTTAATAAGGTTTGGGTGACGGGAAACTTCCCCGATTCTTGGCGGGAAGCAATCGTTATTCCAGTCCCCAAACCTGGAAAGGATCATACGGACCCAATAAATTATCGCCCAATCGCTTTAACGAGTTGTATATGTAAAACCATGGAACGAATGATTAATGAGAGACTCGTTTGATACCTGGAGTCCAACAAACTGATAACAAAGTATCAAAGTGGATTCCGGCGCCAACGAGGCACAACAGACAATCTCATACGATTTGAATCGTTTATTAGGGAAGCTTTCATAAAAAAAGAACATTTAGTCGCTGTATTTTTTGACTTGAAGAAAGCTTATGATACTGCATGGAAGTACGGTATTATGAATGATCTACATGACATTGGTCTTCGAGGCCGATTACCCATTTTTATAGAGAAATTCTTAGATGATAGACAGTTTTGTGTCCGAATGGGTTCAACCCTCTCTGATATTCATGAACAGGAGATGGGTGTTCCACAGGGCAGCATACTATCTGTCACACTTTTTAATATAAAGATTAACAGTATAGTAAAATGCATCAATCCAGGTGTGGATTGTTCGCTATATGTTGACGACTTTGTTATATGTTATCGTGCAAAAAACATGAATACTATCGAGAGACAATTACAACAATGTCTCAATAAACTTCAGACCTGGTCTGATGAAAATGGTTTTAAATTTTCTAAATCTAAAACTAATTGTATGCACTTTTGTCAACTTCGTAAACATCATGAAGACCCTCATCTAACACTGGATGGGTCACCAATACCAGTAGTGAATGAGACAAAATTCCTTGGTCTTATTTTCGACCGTAAATTAACGTTTATACCACACCTTAAATACTTGAATGCCAAATGCCTTAAAGCTCTTAATTTACTTAAAGTTGTTGCAAACACTAATTGGGGAGCAGATCGAAAAGTCCTCTTGCGACTTTACAGATCTCTTATCAGATCCAAGCTGGACTATGGCTCAATAGTATATGGATCGACTCGCAAGTCGTACTTGCAGATGCTCGACCCTATACATAATCAAGGATTACGACTCGCCTTAGGTGCCTTTCGTACATCACCAGCCGAAAGTCTATATGTTGAAGCCAATGAACCATCACTGTCTCAGAGACGAGACAAATTAGCTCTTCAATACGCCATTAAATTAAAGTCTAACCCTTCAAACCCAACTTTCGATAATGTTTTTAATCCTAGTTGTGAACCTCTTTTTGATCGAAAACCAAAGGCCATTCGACCATTTGGTCTTCGTATTAAACCAAAATTAAGAGACACTGAAATCGACCTAAATTTGATTGCCAAGTACAAAGTACCACAAATTCCACCGTGGACTTTGGAAACTCCAACAATTATTTTTGATCTTTGTAATAATAACAAATCCAGTACAGACCCTACTGTCTTTCAAAGCAAATCTAATGAAATTAAATCGAAATACTGTGACTTTCAACATATCTACACAGATGGCTCTAAAGATGGAGATAAGGTAGCTGCAGCAGCTGTTATTCACAAACACAGCATAAAGAGCCGCCTGCCTGACAAGGCTTCTATCTTTTCAGCTGAACTTAAGGCAATTGAACTTGCCTTAAATTATATTCAGGAATCTGATGATGACCATTTTGTAATCTTTTCTGATTTCCTTTCATCTCTTCAAGCACTGGGTAATATGAAACATGATAACCCAGTTGTGCTTCAACTTTTAGAAAAGTACAATTCTCTTATAATTGATAATGTTATTATTTTCTGCTGGCTTCCAAGCCATGTAGGAATACGTGGTAATGACAGAGCTGATAGTGCCGCTAAGGCAGCATTAGATCTACATATATCTAATACCAAATTACCTTATACTGATTTTAAAAGTTGTATTAACACATATATTCGTAACTCTTGGCAAACCGCCTGGGATTTGTCAGTTAACAATAAACTCCATTCAATTAAACCATTACTCAGAGAATGGCGCTCTTCTAGTAGACCCATTCGTCGAGAGGAAGTTGTCCTAGCTCGGTGCAGAATAGGGCATACACGTTATACTCATTCATATTTATTACAAGGTGAGCCATTACCAGAATGTATACCCTGCTTTGCACCGTTAACGGTCAAACACATATTGCTGGAATGTGTAGACTTTGATCCTATGCGTCAAAGGTACTACAATGTTAATACTATGACCGAGTTATTTAATACTATAGATTTTAGTCTAGTTTTAGATTTCCTTAAGGAAATCAGACTTTATAAATCAGTATAATATGTTCTTGTATATAATTACTTTCTTATATACCCGTTTTCGGGCATTCGTTGATTTACGTGTATGGTTTATATTACTACCATATCATCCCTTATATTTTAATAGTTTTATCCCGATATATTTACATTAATTTTTAATTAATCCTTCATTTATTCATATTTCGTCAGTTTTTGCGCACAATATGACCTGTTTATGTGTCGACGTGCCGTAAAACAACATTCATTCATTCATTCAAACACATTTATCTGACAGTTGCCAGTTGTATATTAGAGTGCATGTGTTCATTTCAAATATAATGTACCTGCACTGTTGTAAGTGCAGTTAAATATATTTATTACATTTTTATGGGTGAAATATTGGGATTTCTCAGTGAAAGAATATTCATAATCGCTAAATATTAATAACTAACGAGAAAAACTGTGACTTTAGGTCATGACGTCAATAAAGTGTTGCTGACGTTAGTGTCATCTGCCGATAACGTTCAATAAAAGGAATAATTTCGGTTGAAATCCTATATAATCTGAAAATGTAATAAATAGATTATTTAACTGCTGGCTTCGATGATAGTGAAATCCTTCACTCTATGGTTTTGTTTTTTCACTCACATACGCTCTTTTGTGAAAAGAACTACGCGTCTACCATCTCATGAAGGGTTTCCCGATAATTGGTTCCAGCAGTTAAATAATCTCTATATTTTAGTAATGTTTCGAAGAGTCTACCATTGACGTGACCCTGTAGCCTCCATGTGCCTCATTCTGGAAGCTTATCAGGCTGGGAATCAGATTTCTGCATTATAAATTAGCTTCAATCTGGTTTAAAGCTAAGTTAGGTGTTGGGTAAGTAGGTTATATATGCCACTCGACTGAACGTTTTTATGTCTAGCGCTAACTAAAAGTGTGTTTCAGGAAGTTTGACTTGCAGCAAAATTGAATGTATTCAAATGTTACGGCTCTTGATTATTGAAATATTATTAAACAAACTACGAGCACAACGGGAAATTTATATTAGATTCAATGCACTCCGTAACTGTCGCGTGAGTGTCACGTGACGGATTTGTAAATATTGTCTTTTCTGTGCAGACCTCCTTTTTGTAATTGTGCAACTCTGCAGTTCAGGGTGAGAAGGTTCTAGGCCCATTTTCCATATTTTATCTCGATGTACATGGAAGATGAGCCTGGCATGTTCATGCCTTTTAGGCGCCATATAACCTTTTCATGTGTTGGTGCGCCTTAAAACCCCAATTCAATTCAATTGATGGATTTCCAAGTCAGTAGAGCATATTTTGGTAAACCAATGTTGCAGAAACGAAGAAAAAAAAATTCCTGATCCAATCGCTGATCATTTTACATTTACGCACAGACCATTAAAGAGGTCAAAAAAAAAAATCGAAAAAAAGACGAGTGTAAAATTAGTTTCCAGCCATCTATTATACATATACTACAACACTATTTCTTCTTCTCTCTATCCCTCCGTGACAAATAACATGTTCATTTATATTTTTTTTTAAATGTTATACATTTTTGTTTAGTTTCCAACACTGATACAGCTACCTGTGTGGTGATGTGATCTACAAACTTCGTAAGATCCTTGATCATAATCACTTTCATACAATCTTTATTAAACTTGTTAACAAGTTTATCAAAAGAGGTTATGACCCTATCATTTTGCAACGCAGTGGTTGACCCATTTACATTTCACCACTATGCTTTCCTCTTTGATTGCATGATGACGGGACAGATTGTGGACCCTATGATGACATCTACCTAAATCCTTATAGAACAGTAGCATTGTATGATCGGTTTTAATCTTCTCTTGTCGTACCCTTAACGGTTTGTTCTCTTCTATGTCTTCTGCCAAGTTACTGAGTTCTTACTTTGTGGCCTTCTAGGCTTTTGTTTTATATTATATATACTTGATCATTTATGTGTTTACTTATATTGCCTTGTAATGCTGCCTTGTTTGTTAGAGAATCAGATTATAACCTGACGGGGATTTCTTTATTTACAGTCCCGTTTATTGGGATGGAAATCGGGTAAGAGTGAGGTTTGGTGCATCCTAGAACCTGGTTTAAACCCCCAGCGGTCTTTTTTGCCACTGAGCATTTCTAGGCGGTAGTTGGCCTATTATCAACCCTTTTGTTTTTGTGGTTGACTGTTGCCCTTGAATGCTTATTTTTTTGTTCGATTTTTATATCTACTTTTCCCATTGCCATAGTGTCTACTATAGAATTTGCAGTGCTGTGAGTTGGAAGGTTCTAGGCCCATTCTCAGGTGCCATGTTTTGGGGTTCCGTGCAAGCTTATTCATATTTTTTTTTATTAAAAACAAGTTGTTGTTGTTTTCTCCACATCCTTGTAGACATTCGTCACCGATATGCCGCGGATATTATAATTCCAGCTTTCACGATTTTAGCGTCTAATTTCACGATTCTAGTTGGCAACTACAGCTCTTCTTTTGTCCAGTTTTTTGAAAACCTCCGCGACTTTGACAACAATAAAGGCTGTACACGTAAATGTGTCTTTCCTACATTGATTACAAAGGTCATGGACACAAAGGAGATACCAGTATCAACCCCATCTGTATCCTTGTCATGTGCCATCTGTATCCTTGTCATGTGCCATCTGTATCCTTGTCATGTGCCATCTGTATCCTTGTCATGTGCCATCTGTATCCTTGTCATGTGCCATCTGTATCCTTGTCATGTGCCATCTGTATCCTTGTCATGTGCCATCTGTATCCTTGTCATGTGCCATCTGTATCCTTGTCATGTGCCATCTGTATCCTTGTCATGTGCCATCTGTATCCTTGTCATGTGCCATCTGTATCCTTGTCATGTGCCATCTGTATCCTTGTCATGTGCCATCTGTATCCTTGTCATGTGCCATCTGTATCCTTGTCATGTGCCATCTGTATCCTTGTCATGTGCCATCTGTATCCTTGTCATGTGCCATCTGTATCCTTGTCGGTGTCAAGACAGATGTCAGTGTCTAGGGGAAAGAAATGCCTTTGAGCGACTTATACTTTGATTCAAGGAAATCTTTTTTTTAATGAAAATTCAGTCAGACAATGGGTGCCATTATAGTCAAAACAATGTGTGTGCATGCGTCTTTGTGTGTGGGGTGGGTTGGTTGGTGGGTGGGGGAGGAGGCGTTCGCAACTTAAAAAAAGAAGCCCACAAAAACCACACAATATTTTATATAACATTACTCATTTTAATGTAAATTAACACTGCTAGATTTATATACTAATATTAGTTTTCATGTAGAAAAACTACATTTCTAATATTGCAAACGGAAAGTCTTTTATTAAACATGACCATATTAGAATTACTTACTTTCACGTGCATTATTGCAAAAAGAAACGAGACCATAAACATTACAATATACAATTTGAAATATATTTCTGATTAAAGTTTACAACAAACAGCGATTTATGTTCACACTTGTAAAATTCTTCCACGTACACATTCCGCCCCAGTGTTTAGCGGATGCATTATTCAGATTTAGTCACGTGATCAAGTACACAGCCGTTTGAAAAGTAAACAATACCTACATGCAGTTTTAAACTAACGTATTGCTTAGAATTATTTTTTTTGGGATTAAACTTTTAGTGTGAAATGGATAAAATATGATCATTCTTCACTTTAGGTAAGTTGTACACTTATAAAATTAATTTTGTCGGTATAAATTGACTATGTCTAGCGCAGAGAATCTCTGCGGAAGGTCCACACATAAAAAAGGCAAACGCACGTCGGAGGATGGCAGATATCAAAAAATCATCTTGCCGTTTGTAGACTTGTATTTTATCTAGGTGTCTCTATAACTGTTTCCTTTCCTCTTGCAGATTGTAACCAGTTATATACAGGAGAGACAGGAGCTGTCATGTTTGTTGCACCTGTAACTACCACTCAGTGTACTTTGGCAGTGTCCACCGGTAAGTTGTTACCAGTTGTATACAGGAGCTGTCATGTGTGTTGCACCTGTAACTACCACTCAGTGTACTTTGGCAGTGTCCACCGGTAAGTTGTTACCAGCTGTATATAGGAGATACAGGAGTTGTCATGTGTGTTGCATCTGTAACTACCACTCAGTGTACTTTGGTAGTGTCCAGCGGTAAGTTGTTACCAGCTGTATATAGGAGATACAGGAGCTGTCATGTGTGTTGCATCTGTAACTACCACTCAGTGTACTTTGGCAGTGTCAAGCGGTAAGTTGTAACCAGTTGTATACAGGAGATACAGGAGCTGTCGTGTTTGTTGCACCTGTAACTGCCACTCAGTGTACTTTGGTAGTGTCCAGCGGTAAGTTGTTACCAGTTGTATATAGGAGATACAGGAGCTGTCATGTGTGTTGCACCTGTAACTACCACTCAGTGTACTTTGGCAGTGTCCACCGGTAAGTTGTTACCAGTTGTATACAGGAGCTGTCATGTTTGTTGCATCTGTAGCTACCACTCAGTGTACTTTGGTAGTGTCCAGCGGTAAGTTGTTACCAGTTGTATACAGGAGCTGTCATGTGTGTTGCACCTGTAACTACCACTCAGTGTACTTTGGAAGTGTCCAGCGGTAAGTTGTTACCAGTTGTATACAGGAGCTGTCATGTTTGTTGCATCTGTAACTACCACTCAGTGTACTTTGGTAGTGTCCAGCGGTAAGTTGTTACCAGTTGTATACAGGAGATACAGGAGCTGTCATGTGTGTTGCATCTGTAACTACCACTCAGTGTACTTTGGTAGTGTCCAGCGGTAAGTTGTTACCAGTTGTATACAGGAGATACAGGAGCTGTCATGTGTGTTGCATCTGTAACTACCACTCAGTGTACTTTGGCAGTGTCCAGCGGTAAGTTGTAACCAGTTGTATACAGGAGCTGTCATGTTTGTTGCATCTGTAACTACCACTCAGTGTACTTTGGTAGTGTCCAGCGGTAAGTTGTTACCAGTTGTATACAGGAGATACAGGAGCTGTCATGTGTGTTGCATCTGTGACTACCACTCAGTGTACTTTGGCAGTGTCCAGCGGTAAGTTGTTACCAGTTGTATACAGGAGATACAGGAGCTGTCATGTTTGTTGCATCTGTAACTACCACTCAGTGTACTTTGGCAGTGTCCAGCGGTAAGTTGTAACCAGCTGTATACAGGAGATACAGGAGCTGTCATGTTTGTTGCATCTGTAACTACCGTTCAGTGTACTTTACTCGATTCGCCAAGTTTGGTAGCATCGAGTGGCGTGCGAATCTACGCGGAGTCGGTGTTTCGACTCGGAGTATCCACTTTGTGGAAGTACGCTATTGTCGAGTCACTCGGAGTGATCAAACATTCTGAGTTACTCCGCGCAGAATCCAGTTAGCCATGAGTCCCCAGCAAAAGTACAAACAGTGAGTTGCCGAGTGCATCTTTTCTCTGCAAAGTTGACACGACTGATAAATACAAATAAATTTCGAAACAAATGAGTATTTCAAACGTTTAATGTCTTTAATGACAAGTTTTGTTCATTTTTGTTGTCCAAAAGTCACAGTTGTTCGACTACATAAATACCCATAATCCTTGGCCATATAGCCTTTTAACAAGCGACACTAACAACGGAATTCTTTACATTTATTCTGATTGTTTCTGACCAAGGAACCCATCAATGTATTAATAATAAACATCAGACTAGTAAAAACTTGTTACAAATAACCATTAATTAAAAATATAGTTATAATTTCCAGTATTACTAAATGAATTTTATGTTCAGTCGCCGCAAAACCGGTAATAGGAACCGCCATGTAACTATCGTAACCCAGTATACATAATCCGGGCATTCAAAGTTTCCCACATCCGCTTTTTCAAAAACATAACTGATGACCTTTTGTCCCTCTACATTCACCCATATTTGATTTCCTAATTTATGACAGAATTATGGCCCTTTCTTTGACTTATAATTGTCCACTCTAATATTGTATATTGACCTGTTAAGAATAGATTGTTCCCAACTTCACGAACACGTAACAACTGATTACGTTACGTCCTTCTACATCACAAATTGTTAATGCCTATTTATTACAGAATCACGGCTCTTTATTTGACTTAAAGTTGTTCGCTCCATAATGAACTTAATGTGGCTTTTTCATGGATTGTTAATACACCTAGCATACAGTTCACATGTGATAAGATATGTCTCTTCATTAATGGTTTTTCGATTCTGCAATTTGTTTTTACAGAATTATGGACCTTTGTTTTAATTAGAATTTCTTTCACATTCAGAAATTAACAGATAATTTAGACATTTATTACTCTTGATTTTGCCCAGTGTTCTCCCCAGGCTATTAAGGCATGTCACATTTAACATGCCTTCACAGCCAAAATGCTTTTGCAACATGCCTTAATTTCAAAAAGACATGTAACACATTTCAATTATTTTCATTTTTGATTAGCTCAAATAAGTTTAAAACACAATATATAGAATTGAATTAAATGTTGTTTAACGGCACATCAACACAGTATAGGTTATTTAGAGCCGCCCCAGAGAGAGGTGAAGGATACATAGGAAACCGGGAACCGTGCCCTACTCTTATTATCGAATGGATTCCTATGGTTCTTTAACGTGCTCGGGGGATAGACCGACACACGGGACCGCCCGGTTTACGTCCCCATCCGACGGACGAGCCTCATATAAATCAAGTGACTTTCTGACAAACTACCCATACATATAGGGGTCAGGTATAAGGATACACTCTGAAGCATATTTTCTCTGATAAAAGCGACATGCCATGCCTTTAGAAATTCCTGGGGAGAACATTGATGCCCATCATTGGTAAGAAATTAACAGATATTTTAGACATTTATTATTCTTGATTTTGCCCAACAGGAACTGTCATTTTGTTGGACCTGTTACTACCACTAAATGTACCTGTTACAGATTGGGCAGGGCTTAGTTACCAATTTAGTTGAAGCAATTTGCAACATGAGATTTGTTTTATATGGTACATGCTAAATTATTTGATCTTGACCACATTACATGCTGAATGTTCATACAGTGTTCTATGTTCTGTTGAAGGTAAATAGACACCTTTGATTAAATGCCGACATAAAAGTGGAGCAGGCACATAGTGTTACTCTTGTTCGTCCATCCATTGGTTTCTTACTGGTCAGATACCACTACTGATTTGGGGCTTCTGTTTGGTTGAAAAAAAGTATAGGGTCTATTAGGGCATATAGTCAGATTGTAAGGTAGATTCTGATTGGATCAAATGATAACAAATCCCCATAAAACATCAAAATATTATGTTTCCATCATAAAACATGTTGATTTAGGATATTTTGACTGAAATTGGATTTTTATGCCTATTGGATACAATATTACTGAGAGTATATTTGCAAAAAGTAAAACTTCTTTACTGCCGTTCTTGGGGTGGCCACCTTCAGTGAACTATTAGAGGCTGAAAGCATCAGATTATCCCCTTTTGAGCGTCTCTAAGACAGTTCTTTAAAAAAAGTTAGGTTTTATCATCCATTCGCATATAGGAATAGGGGTTGTAGGCCAAAAGGCTTTAATGGAGGCCTATGGGAAATGCAATAGTGGTATATGACCTAAAGCTAGATACTGCATGGGGTAAAAGTGAAAGTAGACATTCTTTTTTCTAACACAATGATTTGAAAGTGTGAGAAATGTTGAATTATATTGTATTTTGACTTTTAATTGTAACTTTTTTAATGATTTTTAAATATTTGAAAGTTTTATGATGCAATATAGGTAATTTAAATTCTTTTATTAGGGTTGTGGACACAAAATTAGCCATACCTGACACCTGGTATACACAATTGGCCTGTAATGCACCTATTTGACACAATTAAAGGTATATCTAGTAAGTTTTGTTCATTTGTGAGGGCTTTGCATACATTTTTTGGCAAAATGTCAGAAAGCGACAAGCTGCGTCTGTCTGCTAAGATGTCGAAAAAGAGCTTTTAAGTCTGTTTTGAAAAAGATGTTGAGGTAAACTCGGACTCTGAGTTCATCGTGTCTTTACAGTTAGTGTTGATATGCAAATATTTTATGCGGTTTAATACATTTTACAAATTAAATAATTTAGTTGGCAAAAAATATGACATTTTCTAATTTTTTTAAAAAAACATTTCAACCCCACCCCCTTCATTTTAATGAATTTGCATGGATCTGTACTGTCAACAGTGATTTTTTGCTGCATGGTTGCATGAAAATGACCTGTAAAGGTGGCACAAACAATATCTAGTAAAAAAATACATTAAATTGTACAGTTATAGCCAATCTTGTGTAATGAGCATATTGTAAAACATGGCATGGCCTTAAAAATGGAGTTGGGGAGGATATTCTCAGAATTATTTTTTGTCATTTTTAAAGTGAAAAGTTGCATTTTCTTGATGGTTTCACATATAGAAACTGCTGCATAATGTTAATTAATCCATTTAAAGGCAGATTTTGAATATATACAAAAACAGTGGCATTTTTATGGTAAAATCTGCTATTTTGAGATCTGAAAATCACAAATATCATTTTTCAGTAGAAATGAATTTCAAGAGAGCTTCAACTGGTTGAAAATCACATGTTATGGATGAAATCAATTCAAAATCACTTTATTTGAAACAAAAGATTGGAACGGTTGTCGAGATATGGCATTTTGAAGATTCTGGATTTACACGTAAAAATCGCATGAATTTGACATCAGCCGAAGCCCTTTAAAGCCCTCATATTTTGTAGAAAAGTATTTTTTTCTAAAAACAAAAGACACCATTTTCCTCATAATGAATATGTATGAAACAATTTAGCCAGGTAAAACAAACCAGTTAGGTTTGAATGTCTATTTAGGTCAGATACCACTATTGATTTGGGGCTTCTGATTGGTTGAAAAAAGTATAGGATCTATTAGGGCATATAGTCAGATTGTAAGGTAGATTCTGATTGGATTAAATTACCCAAATCATAACAAAACCCCATAAAACATCAAAATATTATGTTTCCATCATAAAACATGTTGATTTAGGATATTTTGACTGAAATTTGCATTTTTATGGATACAATTTTGCTGAGAGTATATTTGCAAAAAGTAAAATGTCTTTACTGCCATTCTGGGGGTGGCCACCTTTATTAGAGGCTGAAAGCATCAGATTATCCCCAATTTTCTGGTCATTTTTGAGTGTCTCTAAGATAGTTCTTTAAAAACAGTTAGGTTTTATCATCCATTCCGATATAGGAATAGGGGTTGTAGGCCAAAAGGCTATAATGGAGGCCTATGGGAAATGCAATAGTGGTATATGACCTTACTGGTGATTTCTGATGCATGTTCACAATGTTATAGTAAATCCAAGAATGAACAACAGTGGCCCTGGCTTGCGCTCCCCTACAATGCAATGGAAAGGTTAGATGCTTGCTGGATTTTATTGGGAGCATGTGCTGGGTGCACCCCATCCCACCTGGTTCGCTCATGCTTTATTTAAATGTTATTGTTTGGTTGAATACTGTTTTATGTCATTTCCAGCACATTTTAGGCTATATATGACGGTCATTTTTTTTATTGGTGGAATTTATTTTAAAACGTTAATAATAAGCACTTGATATTTTCAGACACGTCTACAATACTTGATTTGACGAGTGTAAACCTGTGCAAGACGAGCAAATTAGAGATTTATGAGGGTTTCAGCCTAACACAAAAGAAACTGGCAACATTGTTTGGCAACAGTACCTATAAAACACTGCCACAGATTCGGTTCCCTGCAGGAGCTGGTCCCAGGTAATATATTACTATGATGCTAGTTTATGGGCAACATTCAATAAGAGTTGATAACTGTGGTTATTACAACAGTCACTGTAAAACAGCTGTCCTTTTAAATTGGTTTTTGAATCCCACTTTTAGAGCTTTTATTTCTGTGCTAATTCAAATTTGTTTTAATAGCATTAACACTTCCTTGATAAGTCAAGCTCACAGTGGGATTCAAACCCGCAGTGGTGAGACACGAGAAGGTTTCAAACGCAATGTCGTAATGAGCACATACAGAGTTATTGCCCTTAATACCAAAATAAATTGTAACCCACTCAGTATACTAGAGCACATCCCATAAATTCAGATAATCAGGTATGCTTTGGGACAAGTTTGATTTTTGTTATATAGCCAAAATAGTCTATGTGTGCATTTTGTAAGCTATCCATAATTGATTTTATTGACCTCATTGATACTCTAGTGGTCTAAGGTCTTTGCTTGTGGTAAGCCTGAAAAAAAAACACACCCATAGTTTCCTGTCCCAGGCAGTCAAATCTCCGGATATTTCATCTGATCTTCATATTTAAGTTTACAGTCTCCGGATCTTTAAAATCATCAGATCTTATTTTTAATTTTTTTTCGTGATTTAATAGCTATATGTTTACTGTTTACCAGCTATTTCTTGTATTGGTCCTGTTACGCTCCCTAGTCAGCGATGCCAAGGAGAGTATTTACAAGTGTCAGGTCAAGGGGGGTCATCCGTGTAATGCACTGACTGAATATACAGTTAACACCTAAGGACATAATTAGTTACGTCAGTGAATAACAACATGTGCAGTAGCAGCAATATATCTGGCTTCTTTAATTGGTCAACCTATTAAATGAAATAGCAAGTGTGAGGAGCTAGTGACTCCTCTGTGGTACCACTTGTGATAACAGATCCTTATGTGTACGATGATCATAACTTGTTAGGAGTTATGAAATGATTATAACTTTGCATTTAGCATGCACCTGTGCAGAATAGTATGTGCATCTTCATGAAAAAACAGTCGTGGTATAAATCAAACCAAGTTTTTCTGATCTAATTACAAAGTCCTCTGTAAAACCAACTATTTTTCTATTTTTGTGCATGTTGAAGTAGACTAATGTACTATTTTCTGTAACTGTCAAACAGTGCATACGTATTGATGGAATAAATAAGTCCGAAAATTCAAGTCTTTTAAATCTGAAAATTTAAAAAATCTCAGGATTTTGAGTTAAACGGTTTTGACAGGTCTGCTGTCCAATGTTGCTCTCAGACAAATCTTGACATAAAACTGGCATCTTTCACACCTGCAGGATAGTGTGGACCGACCCATCTAATACGTGCGTGGGCCCAACTCTTACTGCCAGATATTGGACAGATGATTCTGGTAAGTAGCTTCAAATATTAATTGGAAAAAAGAAAAAACAATTGTACCTTAAAGTTTACAATTTTTTCGTGTCGCCTTTTCGAAGAAAAATATAATACATAGGGATCGCTTTGTTGTCTGTCCATCAGTCAGACGTTGGCTATAACTTTCTCATTTCTTGATATTTCTTCAACAAACTTTCAATATATACTCATCATGACAACATCGACATGACCATACTAAAATATAAAGGTCAAGATTACACTGAAGGTAATTGTATGGGTTAAATATATTTTTCTTCACGAAAACTTAATATTGGCTATTACTTTCTCATTTCTTGATATTTCTTCATCAAACTTTCAATATATACTCATAAATTCATAATGACAACATCGACATGACCATTCCAAATATATTCAGGTCAAGGTCACACTGAAGGTCATGATATGGGTTAATATTCATTTTTTCCTCAAGAAAACTTAGTCAGGCTAGTTTGTCAAGGTCATTTATCAGGGTTCAAAAAACCTTGTTATACTGACAAAGCGCTGACAGATGACACACGTGTCCCGCGTAACACCCGTCTAGTTATCCAATGCCTTATGTTTGTTTAGCTCTTCTGATTGAAGGTTAATAGATGGCATGTGGTCTGGCATACTGGGTTTGCCCACCTTTCCAATTTTGTTTGTTTAATCACTACTCTGAAACTATGAAGCAAAATTTCAATAAAAAATGCATGATTATTAGCCAGATTGCATAGCAAATCCAGGCCTATAGTTTGGTGATTTCTGTTTGTCCATCTGTCAGTCTATCTTTCAATCCGTCTGTCTGTACAACTACGTGTTTTGACGTTTTGGTTAAGTTTTTTTTCCTCTTTTCTCAAAAACAAAATGTCAGAAAGCTTTGAAACTTGACACGCATGTTCATTATCATTAAACAATGTTTTGTCGCAAGAACTATAACTCTTTCATTTATTTTGCCTGAATTATCCCCACTTTTTACTTAGGTTTTTCAATTAAAATGTTGAATTCACAATCCGGCGGTCACACCACTGTTGATGCTTAACTTGTTCAGTATTCTGTCTGTACTAAAGTTATTGAAATACAACTTCATGCAAATCTGAGGTAGCTGCCAGCCACTGCATAATATTTAATAAAGAATGTACATTTGGGATCACTACTGCTCTAGCACCATAAGAAGTATTGATACTGTATCTTTACTTAGGTGATAGGCATGACAAACATTTATGTTGATGCGACTTCCAAGATGGCTACCATCGGCCATCTTTGTTTACATAAGAAAATGATGTGATCACTACTTTGCCATAAACTTTTCTGAGGATCTTCATATTCATAACTTTCACATCCGGTCAACTTCTGGTAGGTTGAGATATTCAGTAGGTGAAAATAAAGGGGTTTACTTGAACTTTATCCTCAATCTCTATATGAAAAATGAAAACAATAAACCATGATTTAAATTCAATGTATCCGTATTGGTGTTTTAAAATCTGACACCACCAAAGAAGATACATAGATGTACACACAAAATAAAGCTTTTAATATAAATATCACTACAAACTAGTTTTATAAAGAGCTCAAGTTTTAGTTGAGCACCAACGATAAACACCGAGTTTACCCGCTACCAGAATGTGGAGGTCTTTTATTTTTATTGATCACTGATTGGCCAAATTATTTTGATGTCGTATGAAAGTTATGAATAACACCACTGGAGCATTATTATCATGTGTTGTTGGTCCTTCTTAAAAATGAACCTTCTGAGACAAGGAAAACATTAAGTTTTAATGTGTACATTAACAAAAACGATCACTTTACACAATAAGTCCATAACTTTACACAATAAGTCCATAACTGCTCTGAAACATTTCGCTAGTAGTCTTGCTATGCCTTTTGATATTTAAAATAAAAGATAAAATCTTCTTATATCAACATTGTTTGAGCATAATTCCAAAACCATTTATGATATCTGCATGAAATTTGCTACACATACTGGGCTCAACGTGTTTTGGTGTCTTTTAACGTATAAAATTATTGTATAAATTTTGTTGGCATTGTCAGAAAAATGGTCAATTAATCAAAGTTTACATTTCAGCAGTACAACTCTTTAAAAAATGTAATTAATGCCATTATTTCTCTGTCATATTTACTAGCTATGTCTTGCGGAACCTTGGGTAACGCCACATCGGGCGGCATTTCCAGTCCAAACTTCCCAAATCGCTACCCTCTAAACACCAACTGTACTTGGGCAATACCTGCGCAGAACAATTCTCTGCTATACCTGTCTCTCAACTCCTTAGATTTGGCTTCAGGACACAGCCTCACTCTACAGGTAAATATAGAACATGGCCTCACTCTACAGGTAAATATAGAACATGGCCTCACGCTACAGGTAAATATAGAACATGGCCTCACTCTACAGGTAAATATAGAACATGGCCTCTGCAGCTAAATATAGAACATGGCCTCTGCAGCTAAATATAAAACATGGCCTCACTCTACAGGTAAATATAAAACATGGCCTCACTCTACAGGTAAATATAAAACATGGCCTCACGCTACAGGTAAATATAGAACATGGCCTCACTCTACAGGTAAATATAGAACATGGCCTCTGCAGCTAAATATAAAACATGGCCTCACTCTACAGGTAAATATAGAACATGGCCTCACTCTACAGGTAAATATAGAACATGGCCTCTGCGGCTAAATATAAAACATGGCCTCACTCTACAGGTAAATATAGAACATGGCCTCACTCTACAGGTAAATATAAAACATGGCCTCACTCTACAGGTAAATATTAAACATGGCCTCACTCTACAGGTAAATATAGAACATGGTCTCACTCTGCAGGTAAATATAGGCCTCACACTACAGGTAAATATAAAACATGGCCTCACTCTATAGGTAACAATAGAACATGGTCTCTCTCTACAGGTGGCCTCACTCTACATGTAAATATAAAACATGGCCTCACTCTGCAGGTAAATATAAGCCTCACACTACAATAAATATAAAACATGGCCTCACTCTACAGGTAAATATAAAACATGGCCTCACTTTACAGTTAAATATAGAACTTGGCCTCACGCTATAGGTAACAAAAGAGCAGGGTCTCTCTCTACAGGTAAAGATAGCCTCACACTGCAGGTAAATATAGAACATGGGCTCACACTGTCGGTAAATATAGAACAGCCTCACTTTGCAGGTAAATATAGAACATGGCCTCACTCTACAGGTAATATAGAACATGGCATCACTCTACAGGTAAATATAGAACATGGCCTTACTCTGCAGGTAAATATAAAACATGGCCTCACTCTACAGTTAAATATAGAACATGGCCTCACTCTACAGGTAACTATAGAACATGGTCTCTCTCTACAGGTAAATACAAAGTATGGCCTCACTCTACAGGTAATATAAAACATGGCCTCACTCTGCAGGTAAATATAAAACATGGCCTCACTCTACAGTTAAATATAGAACATGGCCTCACTCTACAGGTAACTATAGAACATGGTCTCTCTCTACAGGTAAATATAAAGTATGGCCTCACTCTACAGGTAATATAGAACATGGCCTCACTCTACAGTAAATATAAAACATTGGGCCTCACTCTACAGGTAAATATAAAACATGGCCTCACGCTACAGGTAAATATAGAACATGGCCTCACTCTACAGGTAAATATAGAACATGGCCTCTGCAGCTAAATATAGAACATGGCCTCTGCAGCTTAATATAAAACATGGCCTCACTCTACAGGTAAATATAAAACATGGCCTCACTCTACAGGTAAATATAAACATGGCCTCACTCTACAGGTAAATATAAAACATGGCCTCACGCTACAGGTAAATATAGAACATGGCCTCACTCTACAGGTAAATATAGAACATGGCCTCTGCAGATAAATATAAAACATGGCCTCACTCTACAGGTAAATATAGAACATGGCCTCACTCTACAGGTAAATATAGAACATGGCCTCTGCGGCTAAATATAAAACATGGCCTCACTCTAAGGTAAATATAGAATATGGCCTCACTCTACAGGTAAATATAAAACATGGCCTCACTCTACAGGTAAATATAGAACATGGTCTCACTCTGCAGGTAAATATAGGCCTCACACCTACAGGTAAATATAAAACATGGCCTCACTCTATAAGGTAACAATAGAACATGGTCCTCTCTCTACAGGTGGCCTCACTCTACAGGTAAATATAAAACATGGCCTCACTCTCTGCAGGTAAATATAAGCCTCACACTACAATAAATATAAAACATGGCCTCACTCTACAGGTAAATATAAAACATGGCCTCACTCTACAGTTAAATATAGAACTTGGCCTCACGCTATAGGTAACAAAAGAGCAGGGTCTCTCTCTACAGGTAAATATAGCCTCACACTGCAGGTAAATATAGAACATGGGCTCACACTGTCGGTAAATATAGAACAGCCTCACTTTGCAGGTAATATAGAACATGGCCTCACTCTACAGGTAATATAGAACATGCCTCACTCTACAGGTAAATATGAACATGGCCTTACTCTGCAGTAAATATAAAACATGGCCTCACTCTACAGTTAATATAGAACAGACCTCACTCTACAGGTAACTATAGAACATGGTCTCTCTCTACAGTTAAATATAAAGTTTGGCCTCACTCTACAGGTAATATAGAACATGGCCTCACTCTGCAGGTAAATATAAAACATGGCCTCACTCTACAGGTAAATATAGAATATGGCCTCACTCGCAGGTAAATATAGAAACATCGCCTCACTGCAGGTAAATATAGAACATGGCCTCACTCTGCACGTAAATATAGAAGTAGCCTCACCCTGCAGATAAATATAGAACATTGCCTCACACTGTCAGTTAATATAGAACATAGCCTCACCCTGCAGGTAAATATAAAACATGGTCGCACTCTGCAGGTAAATATAGAACATAGGCTCACACTGTCAGTAATTAGGACAGCCTCACTTTGCGGTAAATATAGAACATAGGCTCACACTGTCGGTAAATATAGGAACAGCCTCACTTTGCAGGTAAATATAGAACATAGCCTCACTCTGCAGGTAAATATAGAAAATGGCTCACACTGTCGGTAAATATAGAACATGGCCTCACTCTCAAGTAAATATAGAAATTGGCTCACTTGACAGGTGAATATAGAACATGCCTCACTCTGCAAGTAAATATAGAACATGACCTCACTCTGCAGGTAAATATAAAAACATGACCTCACTCTGCAGGTTAAATACAGAACATGGCTTCACTCTACTGTTAAATATAGAACAGGAACTCACTCTGGAACACAGCCTCACACTGGGTAAATATAAAAAAAACGGCCTCACTCTGCAGGTAAATATAGAACATGGCCTCACTTTGAAGATTTTTTTTTAGAAAACTTGTTGTCACACGTCCAAAAATTATATAAGTAAATCAAAGAACAATTTTCATCGATCGTACATCGATCGTACCATCGATCGTACATGTTATTAAAGGAACGACAACCTGAGAATCTGAAATGGTTGTGGTTTCCAGTTAGACATGAGTCGTTAAAAAA
Organism: Cyrtodaria siliqua; assembly: GCA_037043455.1. Lineage (NCBI taxonomy): Eukaryota > Metazoa > Mollusca > Bivalvia > Adapedonta > Hiatellidae > Cyrtodaria > Cyrtodaria siliqua. The sequence continues at coordinate 66,410 of JAWPHD010012768.1, forward strand.
AAACACTCTCTCGATGTTGCTGTCATTTTCACTCTTGATCTGTGCTGTATCTTCAGCAAAGTTAATGGTACAGCTACGACCACCCTGAGTACATTCAGCGGGACAAATCTGACCAATGACATGATTGTGACAAACGTGAATCTCTCGCTCACATTCTGCTCTATATCGAGGGGAAGGGACAGCAGTTGGAACAGCCGGCAGGGAGTGGATGTCGCTTACAAAATCATGTGTAAGTGAAGTAAAGCTAACAGCTTGCACTCGTTCTTGGATTATTTCAAAATTAACTTTTTTCATAAAATATAATAATTGCAAAATACATGATGTACGTCATAAAATACATTGACTACACCGTGAGCTTTAGTATAATCCACAGAATACTATCACCATGGAAGAACAGTGCTATTCTTGTGGTGGGAGTACACTGACATTTTAAAGGGGGTTCACCAGGCTTTTAGTGGGGGTCTAGGGGTCTGCCTTAAAATAGACGAATATTGATATTTTCTATTCTGAAGAGCCAAAACATAATGAATGAGCCAAAACGTAATGAATGAGCCAAAACTGAGTTTATTTACAAGAAAATTCATTCTGCACTGTAATTTGTGCTATACTTTGTTACGTGTCACGGTTATTTTAATCATTTTTAGCTCAGTTTTATTAAAAAATTCTATTTAAAAATTTAAACCTGAACAACACAGTAATTTACACAATCTTTATATTTTTATTGTGAATAAAGACATTTTAAAATTTCAGATTTTTTTTAGAAAAAGTCTTGATATACCGCCTGATGTACCCCCTTTAAACTGTAATCATACCTGATGTACCCCCTTAAATCTGTGATCATACCTGATGTACCCACTTTAATCTGTAATCATATCTGATGTACCCCCTTTAATCTGTAATCGTATCTGATGTACCCTCTTTAATCTGTAATCATACCTGATGTACCCACTTTAATCTGTAATCATACCTGATGTACCCCCTTTAATCTGTAATCATATCTGATGTACCCCCTTTAATCTGTAATCATATCTGATGTACTCCCTTTAATCTGTAATCATACCTGATGTACCCACTTTAATCTGTAATCATATCTGATGTACCCCCTTTAATCTGTAATCATATCTGATGTACCCCCTTTGATCTGTAACCATATCTGATGTACCCCCTTTGATCTGTAATCATATCTGATGTACCCCCTTTAATCTGAAATCATATATGATGTACACCCTTTGATCTGTAATCATACCTGATGTACCCCCTTTAATCTGTAATTATATCTGATGTACCCCTTTGATCTGTAATCATACATGATGTACCCCCTTTAATCTGTAATCATATCTGATGTACCCCCTTTAATGTGTAATCATACCTGATGTACCCCCTTTGATCTGTAATCATACATGATGTACCCTCTTTAATCTGTAATCATACCTGATGTATCCCCTTTAATCTGTAATCATATCTGATGTACCCCCTTTAACCTGTACTCATACCTGATGTACCCCCTTTAATCTGTAATCATATCTTATGTACCCCTTTAATCTGTAATCATACCTGATGTACCCCTTTAATCTGTAATCATACCTGATGTACCCCTTTAATCTGTAATCATATCTGATGTACCCCCTTTAATCTGTAATCATACCTGATGTACCCCTTTAATCTGTAATCATACCTGATGTACCCCCTTTAATCTGTAATCATACCTGATGTACCCCCTTTAATCTGTAATCATATCTGATGTACCGCCTTTAATCTGTGATCATACCTGATGTACCCCCTTTAATCTGTAATCATACTTTGATGTACCCCCTTTAATCTGCTAATCATATCTGATGTACCCCCTTTAACCTGTTATCATATCTGATGTACCCCCTTAAATCTGTAACATACCTGATGTACCCCCTTTAATATGTGATCATACCTAAATGTACCCCTTTTAATCTGTAATCATACTGATGTACCCCCTTTAATCTGTGATCATACTGATGTACCCCCTTTAATCTGTAATCATACCTGATTGTAACCCATTTTAATCTGTAATCATACCTATGTACCCCCTTTAATCTGTGATCATACCTGATGTACTCCTTTAATCTGTGATCATACCTGATGTACCCCCTTTAATCTGTAATCATACCTGATTGTACCCCCTTTTATCTGTAATCATACCTGATGTACCCTCTTTAATCTGTAATTATACCTGATGTACCCCCTTTAATCTGTAATCATACATTCCTAGTCTAACTACTTACTAGCTTTAAAGTCATGTTCCTTTAATATGATTGGTTGAAGTTTAAATATAGCCATATGGGAGTGATTCAAGACTTCCTGTCCATAAACATGTACTAATTTTAATAATGTATAACAGACCAACACAAGCATACACATATGTCTGATTATCTGAAGTTAAATCTTTGTTGTTTTTGTTTGTCTATTTAGCCTGTGGTGGCCTCGTTACCAATACATCTACCAATATAACCAGTCCAAAGGCAGGAGACAAGTCCATAGAGTGCATCTGGATGATACAGGTGCCAGCAGACGGCAAGGCTAATGGCTCGGTCAACATTGTCAATGCCACTATCACTCTCAATGGATATAAGAAGACTTCAAGGTTTGTTTTGTTATACAAAATGTTTTATATTATATTGTGGTATGGCGGTGTCAGTTTATTTGTTTAACTCATCTGAGCCAAACAATCACTTTTTGTCTGATGCTGCTAAGCATAGCCCAAACCTTTGTCTTCTATCCAAAGACCCATTTGACAGGATATTAGCTTTACCATCTGAATTCATCCTAGGGAAGCTTAACGTCTGTTTGTCTGTTGTCTCATTCTTGTTGATGCGTCATCCTAGGGAAGCTTAACGTCTGTTTGTCTGTTGTCTCATTCTTGTTGATGCGATAAACTTTAGTAAGTGTTTTTGAATTTTCAGCAAATTGATTTGTATGTCTATTTCAAAAGATCTGACAAGTTTGACTTAAGGGTACCCTCGGTGAATATCAGTACAGTAAGAATATTTAATTTCCCTGTTTTTTATGAAGACAACATATTACTAGTTAGTTTCTGGAAAATAATGATGGGTCGGTGATTTAACTTTTTCGCAAAATTAATCTTTAGTAATACACTCTCACAGTGTGGTTTTTAAATTCTGAATCAGCTGCAAATTGTGTATGGCAACTTATATGTGTGTAGTTTCGTTTGCAGAACAGGTATCGATTTTCCGTCTTTTTTAATGTAATGTTCATACTTTAGGATGAAAAATTAAGGGTTGTGGTATTTGTATCACCATCTGAAAAATTATTACATCCCTTGTCATTACCCCACCCAGTTTACTATAAATTGCATTTTTAAATTTGTGATCCAATCATTTTTCATGATAAAGGAACAGTTAACTTTTTGAGATATTTTGTCTACAGTGTAAACAAGACCTGAGTTTTAGAATGAAAAAATAAAACTTGGGTCGGTGTTCATATAAGAAAGATATTCAATAAAAACTGAGAAAAAATGTGCTTTTTTAGATTTCGACGAGCTCTGACATATAACGGCATAGGTCTGTAACAATAATAGGAATAATACTTTTTATTGCTGTCTCTGTATATCCTAACACATGTCTTTGTAATAAGTTTAAATTAAGTAAATATCTTAAACGGTTTTTGAGAATACCATCTTTTGTACCCCTACCCCCCATTTTGGCTTATGTAAAAAAATTCATTTTGGGCATAAAATGTGAGGTAAAAAAAAATCTAAAAAGTGTCATTTTTTTTGCACTAAAATATCCTATTGGGCATTAGTTTGTTACTGTATAATTATTTTTTCCAGTTTATTATAATTTTTGAAAATATAACAAATGTAAATTTCCGGAAGTGCAAAAATCCAAAACTCTCAGCAGTGGCCACCCTTAAGCAAAATGACACAAGGGTTTTTCCCACGATTTTTTAGCTCGACTATTCGATGAGTAAGAGAGCTTATGTAATCACCCCGGGTCGGCGTCCCACATCAAGGTTTGCGTGTATCTGTGTTTACAAGTCTATATCTCTTACATTTCTTTGATCCTACCTACACAACCAAATTTGTTCATGGTCTCCTTTGTAGCATTATCTTAAGGGCTGTATAAGCAATTTTGGTTCTGTAACCCATGGGCTCCCATGGGACCCAAATAATGATAGCCCATAAAATGTCCCCATTTCACATCAAATTTTGCGTGTAAGCTGTGTTTACAAGTCTATATCTCTTACAATTCTTACCCTAGCACAAGCAAATTTGGCCTTAGCTTCCTTATAGCATTATCGTAGGCTGCCTAAGTAATTTTGGTTCCTATAACCTGGGCTCCCATGGAACCCAATTCTGATAGCCCTTAAAATATGTCTGTTCACATCAAATTATGCGTGTAAGCTGATTTACAGGTCTATATCTCTACATTTCCCCCCCCCCCCCCCCCCCCCCCCCATACTTTTTTTTTTTTTTTTTTTTTACATAGTCTGTGTTGTTTAGTCAATCTTACACATATATGTTGCAACTCTCCCCGTCCACACCCCCCCCCCCCCCCTCTCACCCCCACCCACCACGCCCCACACTTGAATTTTTTTTTTTTACTATATTGTTGTTTTGTCAATTCTTACACACATATGTTGCCACCCCTCAAACCCAAACGCACTCACCGCCTCTCACCCCATCACCCCCACCCCAACCTGCCCCAGACTTGAAGCTTTTTTTTTTTTTTTTTCATATTCTTTGTTGTTTTAGTCAATTTTTACACATATATGTTGCCCCTTCCACCCCCCCCACCCACCCCACCAACCCACATCCTGCCTCTCACCCTCACCCCCGCTCCACCCACCCGACCCCACCCCACCCCCCACGCCACCCCACCCCCACTTGAAACTATTATATTTTTTTTTTACATAGTTCTGTGTTGCTTTTGTCAAATTCTTACACAATATATGTTGCAACCCCCCACCCCCCCACCCCTCTCAACCCCCATCACACCCCCACCCCCCCCCCCACTTGGATTTTTTTTTTTACATATTTCTGTGTTTGCTTTTGTCAATTCTTACACATCTATATTGCCCCCTCACTGCCCCCCCCCACCCCCCCCACCTACCATACCCCGACCTCTCACACCCACCCACCACCACACCACACAGATTTTTTTTTTTTTACATATTTCTTTGTATGTTTTAGTCAAATTCATACATACATGTTGCTCCCAACGCCCCCAACCCACTCCCCAGACTCTCCACCCGCTCTCCCCCACACCCCATCCCCATTTGAAATACTTTTTTTTTACATATTTCTGTCTGTTACTTTTGTCAATTCTTACACATAGATGTTGCCCCTCACCAGCCCCACCACCCCACCTACCCCCCACCACACTAGATATTTTTTTTTTTTTACATTTCTTTGTTGTTTTAGATCAATTCTTACATACATGTTGCTCCCCCCGCCCCCAACCCAATCCCGCCTCTCCCCCCGCTCTCCCACACACCCCATCCCCATTTGAACTTTTTTTTTACATATTTCTGTGTTGCTTTTGTCAATTCTTACACATATATGTTGCCCCCTCACCGCCCACCACCACCCCACCTACCCACCCCCCACACTGATTTTTTTTTTTTTACATATTTCATTTTTGTTTTAGACAATTCTTACAGATATATGTGCCCCCTACCGCCATCCCCACTCAAACTCGCTTTAATTTATGTTTTTAGCTCGACTGATCAGAGATCAGCAGAGCTTATGCTGTGGGCGGCGTCCTTCGTCCGTCTGTCCGTCGTCCGTCCGTCTGCCGTAAAACTTTTTTTGTAGCGGACTACTCCCTCTGAAACTACTGAATCCAAGATTGCCGCCAAATCTAAAAATAGGTTTTTACAAAACAAGTTGTAGCGACTACTTCTTGAAAAATGTAAGTGATATTGATATGGGACTTTTCTAAAATGATCAGCATGACTTGATGGTTGGTCCTTGTCGAAAAACCGTTTTGATTCCAACGTTAAACATGGCTGCCGTTATATAATGAAAACTTGAAGCGACTACTCCTCTGAAAACTACTTGGCGGATTTTCATGAAATCTTCACAGAATGTTGCTCTTGATGTCTAATTGATCCTAGCAAAATATCAGGTCGGCCGGAAATTCAAGATGGCAGCTACGGCTAAAACAAAGTTTGAGCGACTACTTCTTGAAAACTATGTGATACTGATATGGGACATTTTCTAAAATGATTGTTTGATTCAACGTTAACATGGCTGCCGTTATATAATGAAAACTTGTAGCGACTTCTCCTCTGAACTACTGGCGGTTTTCATGAAACTACACAGAATGTTGCTCTTATGTCTTATTGATCCTAGCAAAATTCAGATTAACAGAAATTCCAAGATTGCCGCCACATGCTAAAAATAGATTTTAAAAAATAAGTTTGTAGCGACTACTTCTGAAAACTATAATGATATTGATTTGGGGACTATTTTCTAAAATGATCAGCATGACATGATGGTTATCCGAGTCAAACTTTATTTTCGATCGACAGTAAACATGGCTGCCAGTGGCCATCTTTGTTTACATAGAGTATATAATGAAACTTGTAGCGATTACTCCTCTGAAACTACTTGACGGATTTCATGAACTTCACACGAATGTTCATTTTGCTCCTGATGTCTTATTGACCTAGCAAAGTTCAGGTAGGCCAGGAAATTCAAGATGGCCGCCATGGCTAAAATAGATTTTAAATATCATGATGTTGGTCCCTTGTCAAAAATCATTTTGATTCGATCTTAAACATGGCTTGTCAGCGGCCATCTTTGTTTACATAGAGTAATATAATGAAAACTTGTAGCGACTACTCCTCTGAAACTACTTGACCGATTTTCATGAAACTTAACAGGAATATTGCTCTTGATGTCTTATTGATCCTAGCAAACTCCAGGTCGCCGGACTTCAGTTGGCCGCCACCTTTAAAAAATATTTTTTCAAAATACAAGTTTGTAGTGACTACTTCCTGAAATCAAAATCAATCAGTAGAGCTTCAAGTCATTGACCTCTTG